>CM020982.1:32648452-32828452 GCA_010134655.1 Fragaria nilgerrensis | reverse complement strand
AAATTTCAGCCAATTTGGTTATCATTAAGGCACTCAAAACTACGTTTTTCTGTTATAAACATGAGCGGTTCAAGTTCGACAAAATTATGTTCATCCACAGAAAAACGCAGTTTGAGTGTCTTAATGATAACTAAATTGACTGAAAATGAAAATTCGATTGAAAATGAATGTAAAGTGAAAATCCGCACCTAAAAAAATCTATATACATATATATATGTGTACACACACATCACTCATCACTACCGCTCCCACTCGTGCTGATTGCAATCTGCAACAACTTACCAGTCTTACACGACTCCATGTTCATACTAATAACTTTTTTATAAATATTTTATACATTTATGCTATTTCTCCTAATAAAATCGAATATCAGTTAGCTATATATGTGTGGTATGGTGATCAGGTACGTGGCATTTGCTCATCATGTGGGTATTTTCACACCTTAGTTAGGGGTGGCTGGTAAATTTGCTCTTCCTTCCCGGTCAAGAAATCTGTCAGCTAAGAATTTTTTTAAACATATTAGAAGTATATAGAGTTATGTGACATAGTGAACATATTAATATTACTACGTACGTACAACATTCCTATAGAATTCAAAATGTGAATGTATTTGTCTACGTAGTAAACGACACCAAATATCAGGAGAAATCTATTGGGCGAGGTCCCAACTCTCAACTCATATGAACAAATCAATTAAGTTAGCAAATCAAGTTAGCATTTTTTGAGGTCCCTTTGGGTTGTAGGTTTCTATATGATTTGTGTATTGAGATTCGTGAGGCATCAGGTACTCGGGTTTCAATGCTCTGATTTAACACTTCTCACTTACTCACATCTACTGACGATGACAATGTTAGCAAGCATAAGTGATGTGTGTGGTAGATTTGTTAGTGTTGTTGTATTTATGTTTTTAGTTGTAAGACTTTTGGTCCATAGTTTAACGAGTTGTTGGTTTCCTCTCATTCTTTATTTTGATCAAGTTAGAGACTCATACTTTTTGTTATTAGTTTTTCGGTCTTGTATTTGCAGAGCGTGTAATCCGGACATGAATTATTCATTTCTCGACAAAAAAAAAAATAAACAAGTCATCATATAACTCTCAGTGTGCCCAAAAACAGTCGGGTTTTCTTTCCAAAAACAAAAAAAAACAGTTAGATCTTTTTTTTTTATTGGTAAAAGAAATACACTAAAAAATAAAGATACCACGAGTGCACCAAAGTTTACATTATCAAAGACAAATGCAAGAACGGCCTGTGGGGGAACACAATCCTCCCAAATCGAGTGCGACTCAACCCTATGTCCAAGGGTCTCACTCATTTCTTTGGGTTTCTGATTAGCCAGGGGCAACATTGTTAATATCCTGAAAAACGAGAGTCAGTTTGAGATAACAAAACCCTATATAATGAT
Organism: Fragaria nilgerrensis; assembly: GCA_010134655.1. Taxonomy (NCBI): domain Eukaryota; kingdom Viridiplantae; phylum Streptophyta; class Magnoliopsida; order Rosales; family Rosaceae; genus Fragaria; species Fragaria nilgerrensis. Next base: position 32,827,048 of record CM020982.1, on the reverse strand, counting down.
GCACAAATTAGCCGGCAATATTGATCAACACCAGTTTCCTCTCTTACCAAGAAGATAAACAAAACAGATACATCACGAAAATGTTGCCACTTCTACTCTTCTTCCTCCTAACCACAACTGTAGCAACAACCCAAGCTTCATCAGATGGAGCTATATCCCGCCAGATTCATCTCCTCCGGCCACAAACCGGTTCCCACGGGAGGCACGTCCCCGGCATTTCATGCATGAGCTGGAGACTCGGCGTCGAAACCCACAACATCGTTGGCTGGACGACTATTCCCGCTGTCTGTGAACGCTATGTAGGAAACTACATGCTAGGCCACCAGTACAGACAGGACTCGAGAGCTGTTACTAATGAGGCTTTGCTCTACACTAAGAGCCTGAACCTGACAAAGGACGGCAAGAACTTGTGGGTCTTCGACATAGATGAGACTAGTCTCTCCAATCTGCCTTATTATGCTCACCATGGATTCGGGTAAGTAGCTTCTAATTATAGTCGCATATATGGTCTTTGCATAGTGGGTAAGTGGGATGCATGTTCAGAAAGGGAAAAGGGATGAATATTGAATAATAGTTGAAAAATTTCTAATTTCTTAGATTATACTGAAAATCTGACCTCTACGTTTTTGGTTAAATAAAGATCTAAACTTGTCATCAGAGTTGTTTGAGATAAAAGAAAGAAGAAGAAGAAGGTTTTAGGTTTGCATAATAAGTCTCATATCCATGTTGACAATTCTGTAATATTATTGTTGTTGTTGTTGTTATTTGATGATATGATTTGTAAATGCTAAATCAGCAATCTCCATGCGTGACGAACAGAAGAATCAGAAGATTAATTAAAAATGGGAAACAGAGGCAATTATGAAATTAAGTCTCCCTTTTTTTTTTTTGAAAGTTGAAATTAAGTCTCCCTGGTCATAATCCATTTGCATACAAATACTTTTGCTATAGTCAAAGTAGTTGATGTGATATTGGGAAGACAAGTGACCAGTCATTGAGATCGAAACACAATATTATGTACTGGTAGTGGCTACATCAGATCATGTGGTTTTTTCTAAGACTATTGCTGCAATAGATATGTCTTCGATTCGTAGGGTCAGCTGGCTCTGATATGAGTCTTGGGAATTTTTCAGGGTAGAGTTATATAATTCCACTGCATTCAACGCCTGGGTCTTAGAAGGCAAAGCCCCAGCTTTGCCTGAGAGTCTTAAACTGTACAACAAGTTATTGGCTCTTGGAATCAAGGTTGCATTCATAACCGGAAGAGGAGAATCTCAAAGAAGTGTGACAGAAATCAATCTCAGATATGTTGGATACCTCACTTGGGAAAAGCTCATTCTAAAGTAAGCATTGTAAATCATTTTGCTATATTTCTCATTGTACAAATTATGCTTTGAGTTTCTAATAGTTAACAGTGTACTTTTGTTTGTGTACGTTCAGGAATTCATCTTATTCTGGTAACTCATCAGTTGTGTATAAATCATCCGAGAGAAAGAAACTTGAAGAGAGTGGATATAGAATAATTGGGAACATTGGTGATCAATGGAGCGATCTCTTGGGGACAAATGTGGGCGATCGGACCTTCAAGTTGCCTGATCCAATGTATTACATTAGTTGAGCAATAGTAATTCTTCTTTTACTAGGTTGAACAATTTATCAAGCTTCATGGAGCGTGCGAATAAAATGGTTGACATTGTAATGGTACTAATAATCTATCCTTCATGTCTAACATTTGTCTTCGACAGTGCATTTCAAATTTTCAATCACAATTATTTAAGCTAGGTCAAAATCACTCATTTCGCTAAAATCATATAAATCCGCATGTTTCGTCCACATTTGGTATTATATGAACATAAGTCTGATTGAAACTCGATCGCTATTTGGAATAGCACCAAACAATAATCACTACAAGACGAACAATAAGTGGAGAAAGAAAACCATCAGGAAGCGGCAAGAAACACACTCAGGTGACTCAGCAGCCAACAATAAGTGTTGAAATGGTGGATTGGGATCCAAAATATGATCGAACCCCCATCATCAAGTAACCTCCAAGAATTGCAAATTTGCAATCACGCACCAAAGCGCGGCGTCCATCATAAAGAAATAATCTCGCAATTGTAGAAATAAAAGAATCCAAATCCTTCTTAGAGTCCATTAATTAGAGCTTGCATGAAAGAAAATCTTTTGATGAGTTCATTCCGGTATGGTTATGAACGATTTAAAAGAAAATATCTTAATTAAGCTCGATAAATCATAGCTAGAGTGAACATGAAATATAGCAAATTAGGTCCTGTAGAAGTTATGAAATGAATAAATGTCCGCGCATGAAATTATCACAGCTATCGCTCTTGCAACTCATGTTTCCCACTAAATCATACCATACACTACCAGGGCAAGCACTTTAACCGACGAAAGATTTTCGTCGACCTGTTAGCTTAATTCGTCGGTTAAGATCTTAGCCGACGAAGGCTCGTCGGCTATAGTTTTGTCGGGAAAGCGTCGTCGGCGATGACTTTAGCCGACGAAACTATGACCCGTCGTCGGCTATTCTCTGAGAGACTAACCGACGACAGAAGACGTCGTCGGCTAGTATCTCAGACTTTAGCCGACGACATCTTCTGTCGTCGGCTAGTCTCTCAGACTTTAGCCGACGACGTCTTCTGTCGTCCGCTAGTCTCTCAGAGAGTAGCCGACGACGGGTCATAGTTTCGTCGGCTATAGTATGTAATAAAAAAAATAAAAAATAACTAAAGCCGACGAAACAGATCGTATTTCGTCGGCTTTAGAGGGTTTAGCCGACGACACATTCCATAATTCGTCGGCTAAACATTATTATAGCCGACGAATTATGGTGTATTTCGTCGGCTATAAGTCTATTCCAGTATAAAAAAAAACCCGAAATTTTTAAATTATCATTCCAAGCAAGCTGCAAAATACACCAAAACAATTTCATATAACCAACAACAAGCACATAAAACTATATAATTCATCAACTACACAAAATCTAGATCGTCTAAATTAATATCCGCTTCTGGGGGCTGCTGCAGAGGTTGCTGCGGAGGTTGCGGCGGCTGGGGTAGCGGTATGGGCGGAGGCATGGGCGGAGCCGGAAGTCCTTGAAGCTGGGCAACTGTAAAGTCCTGCATGTACTGGAACATCTGCCGCTGCTGAGCCTGTTGGATGGCATGTACCTCGGCATAATGGGCTGCCTGCGCGGCATTATAGGTTGCCTGCGCGACATTATAGGCAACATGAGCAGCTTGCTGTTCCCGTAGTCTCTGAAGTTCCGACTCTAGCAGCTGAGTCGTCCTGGTGGTCGTGGTCCTGCTGTTGGTCGAGGCTGCCTTTCGTTGAAATCCTGGAGTGGTCTTCAAGACCCCCTCGCCCTTCTTTCCTAGACCCCGGCAGTAGAAGTTGTTTGCTCGCGGTGGGAAGGCTGTGCCCATGATCCTCGCCCTAACCGTCGGATCCGAAGTGTCGATCTGGGACATGGCTTCGGACATCTCTTCCTCCTGCGTATCCGGCCATGTCTCCCTCACTATAGCACTCATCACCTCGTCACTAGCCTCCCTCACCTTCGCCTAGTTGGATAGGAAAAAAATTATTAATTAACATATATATATATAAGTAAAATTAAAAATTTAAAAACGTAAGATGACTTACAATATCCTCCTGGGCGTCAGGATATGCTTTCTCGTACGTACAGACGTACCGGTTGACTTCTGGATGTTCTCTGGTCGCCTCGTCCATGAAGACAGCGAACGGTCTAGAACCGGCATGATGGTTCCTTGTGTTGCGTTGCCGGTTCTGAGCGTTCACCGGGAAACGGCCTTCAAAGAAAAAATAAACTATTAGTAAAAAAATTAAAAACGCACGTACTTAATGACAAATTAACTAATTAATTTTTTAAATACCTGTTTACGAGAGTTGTTGAATTCTGATGTCAGAAGTCAACGCCACTCGTACTCCCGGTACTGGAACTCAGCAGAGGTACCAGAACGTGCGTTCTCGTGCGTAGTCCAGTGGGTCCGCAACTCGTTCTTCCACTCCTTGTACCTACAGATACAACAAAAATATTAGAAATATTATTAATATCACATACAATTTTGTTTTTTTATTAACTTCCCAACGTACCTTCCCCCATGCACAACGTCCACCCAGCTGTTCTTCAGGTGCTCGGGAACGTCAAACCACACCTGCATTTAACCGTTTATTTGTTTAGTTTTTCGAGAAATCAACAATGTAATACATAATATTATTGAGGCATTTTGTAAACTCACCGACATCGCGTTGTGGACCATGTCCTTAACATCCTGCGGGACCTCGCCCCAGTCTGACCACAACATAGGGACTATATCCCTAATGAGCGCTCCCACGCGACCGGAGTATGTCCTCGACTTCCCGCCCGATACTATGTCGCCATCCCCGTCAGTACCGATGACGATCCTCCCTGAGGTATTGACGGTCTTCTCGAGAGCCTTCCCTGTGACGGGGCCTCTCTTCTTCTTTGCCGGCATCGCTCCGACGGTGCCTATCACATGATAAACCAAATTGATTATTAAAATCAAAGACCCTTTATTATTAATTACAAGAAAAGAAATCATTCATCATTTATTACCTGAGGGCGATGCGGCGGACGCGACGAATTCCGTCTCTGTCGCTGATGATGATACCCTCGCGGAAATAAGAAGCGTATCAAAAGGCACAAACCGGTACGCCGCTGATGGAGCCACTGGCGGGGGCAGTGGATAAATCGGCGTCCTGAACCATCGACTGCAGGTAAGGCCGGTATCATCCGCGGAAGGAATAGATGAGGCGGCAGCATCTGTACCCCAGATGACCCACCATCCGAAGCAGTAGGACCCGGAGTGGGCGGCCGGTGTATCTCAGGCATACGGGGTGCAGACACCTCCGTCTGGGTCTGAGGCCACAGCTCTCTCGAGGAATGAGGGACGCCCCGCTGCCTCGATGAAGTGGGCACCGAAGGCCGCCTCGAGGAATGGGAAACGTTCGGCGGCTACCTCTGCGCCGTCTCCAGAAGGGTCGCATGTCTAGCTGTCATGTGGCCCCGAAACGTTTGAGGGTTGCTAGAGGTTCCCTCAGACGATTCAGACCTTTTGCCCTTCGAACCCTTCGTCGATCTAAAATTACCGCTCATCTTGTTTAAAATATTAATTTGAATCAAAGCTGTTTAAAATACTAACTAAATTGTACTCTATTCCAATTAAAATTTCCAGCAATTCATTACTTAACAAGACAACAATTCAATTAAATAAGTATACTAGCAGACTAGTTCAATCAGTTGATGACCTTGGTAAGGGTGACGCGTGGAAAGTAGTCAACCTTGTGCACCCTCGAAACATTTACCGGGCGGCTACACTTGGAGAGGCCGAAGACCAGGAAGAAGATGTTGCGTATCAAGAGCCCAACGCAATAGGTATTCCTAACTCCTCTACCGTTCGCCTTAATCATTTTAAAACGGGTCGTTCGGTGCGAATTCGTGATGAAGAGCCAAGGCTTATTGATGTTGATCCAAATCAAGAAACAGACGAAGACTCTGGCGATGAGGAAAGGCATAGATTACCAGAAATTAATTCTGACACCGAAGAAGACTTATCGGATGATTCCGATTACGAGCCTTAGTTTTAATTTCTTCGGATGTAATACATTAATTTGTAATAAAAAAGATTGTATTACCTTCATTTCACTCTTTACATATGTTGAATTCATATTTCTGTTATTTTATATGAATTTTGGTGATATATGAACAGAAAATTAGTATGGTTTAAACCTTCTGTTTTAGGGTTTGTATTTTTTTACTTAAGCCGACGAAATACAACATAAGTCGTCGGCCTAAACTCTCTTAGCCGACGAATTACATTAAAAGTCGTCGGCTAAAACCGTCTTAGCCGACGAAGAATACTAGAAGTCGTCGGCTAAAAGAACTTATAGCCGACGAATTGAAAAGGAAGTCGTCGGCTAAAAGAACTTATAGCCGACTAATTGAAAAGGAATTCGTCGGCTAAAAGATCTTAAAGCTGACGAATTTAAATGAAAGTCGTCGGCTAAAACCATCTTAGCCGACGAAGTATAGTAGAAGTCGTCGGCCAAAACCATCTTAACCGACGAATACCCTAATATTTTGTCGGCTTTATTAATTTTTATATTTTTTTATTACATAGTATAGCCGACGATGATGTGGGGTATTCGTCGGCTAAACCCTAAACTTTTTCTGTTACATACTATAGCCCTATCTTCGGTGGTTATTTTACGTAAAATTTTTATACGACTTGTTGTGTCTCATCGATTTGAACATATTTTCAGTTGAAGGTCCGGCCAAAATACAAAATTTAGACGGTCCAACGACCTTTTCCGTGCATTTAGGGGTTTGACTTACGGGATTGACCATCCGGATCGAGCACTTAACCTTGTCAGATCAAGTTGAATTTTTTTCCATACATGTATTTTATCATGATGGTCAGATCTGACCGTCGGATTTCCTTTTCACAAGTTTGATCATCACAATCAGAACATGCCTACTAATGTTGTATAACTTGTTTACCAAGTGCTAAGTAAATGTTCCGTTTCAAAAACAAACTATACGTAGAACCTTCAAACGTGAAAAAGTCGTGAAATAAGACATGACCAGAATGGTGAAATACATCTACGGTTAAAAAATCACGGTATTCTGGTCATGTCTCGGTGCCGATTGTTGCGGTCAATGCAATTTTTCATTCTTTCTCCCTATGGGTAGCCCTATCTTCGGTGGTTATTTTGCGTAAAATTTTTATACGACTTGTTGCGTCTCATCGGTTTGAAACTATTTTCAGTTGAAGGTCCGGCCAAAATACGTAATTTAGATAGTCCAATAAACTTTTCCATGCGTTTAGGGGTTTGACTTAACGGATTGACCGTCCGGATCGAGCCTTAACCTTGTCGGATCAAGTTGAATTTTTTCCCATACATGTATTTTATCATGATGGTCAGATCTGACGGTCGGATTTTCGTTCTCAAGTTTGATCATCACGAGCAGCAGTCACAGTTTGACGAATGTTTAAAAAGTTATAAAACCGACGAATTTAAAAGGTTATAGCCGACGAAATTTGTGTTTAGCCGACGAATTTCATAGGTTAAGCCGACGAATTTCAAAGGTTTAGCCGACGACTTTTACCTTAGCCGACGAAATTATTATTTCGTCGGCTAAAGTGTTCGGGTATAACCCAGCTCGACTGGTTGTATGTCCTAGCCTCCTTTTCCTCTCCCTCTCCGAATTTCGCCTCCTCCGCCTCCGCTCCTCTCCCGGTCGCCGCCCTCTCCCTCTCACTCTCCCGGTCTCCGCCTCCTCTCCCTCTCATTCTCCCGATCTCCGCCTCCTCTCCCTCTCCCTCTCCCGGTCTCCGCCTCCTCTCCCTCTCCCTCTCCCTCTCCCGGTCTCGGCCTCCGCTCCCTCTCCCTCTCCGGCCGGCCTCCTCCTCCTCCTCCTATGGCCTCCTCCTCCTCCTCCTCCGGCCTTGTCCTCCTCCTCCGGCCTCCTCCTGCTGCTCCGGCCTCCTCTGCTGCTGCTCCGGTCCTCCCTCCTCCTCCTCGAGTACGTTTTTTGAGCTTTAGTTATATTTTGTGTTTGCTTTTATTTTCCGGTTAATTATAATGTTGTGGTGTTGTTAGGAAGTGTATATTTGTATTTAGGAAGTGTATATTGTTATTTAATAAGTGTATATTTGTATTTAGTATTTAGGAAATGTATATATTTGTTTTGTATTTTGTGTTTACTTTGATTTTCCGGTCAATTGCAATGTTGTGGTGTTGTTAGGAAGTGTATATTTTTATTTATGAAGTGTATATTTAGGAAGTGTATATGTGTAAAATTTAGGAAGTGAAAATTAGTATTTAGGAAGTGTATATATTTTTTACATTTTTTAAATGAGTTTGCATTTTTTGATTTTGTGGCCTTGATTCAAATTAATATTTTAAATAGGATGAGCGGTAATATTAGATCGACGAAGGGTTCGAAGGGCCAAAGGTTCGTATTGTCTGAGGGAACCTCTAGCAACCCTCAGACGTCGTTTCAGGGCCCTATGACAGCTAGACATGCGAGCCTTCTGCAGACGGCGCAGAGGCAGCCGGAGGTGCCCCCTTCATCGAGGCAGCGGGGCTTCCCTTATTCCGCGAGGCAGTTGTTTGCTTAACCTCAGACGGAGGTGTCTGCACCCCGTATGCCTGAGATACACCGGGCGCCCACTCCAGCTCTACTTCTTCGGATAGTGGGTCATCTGGGGTACAGATGCCGCCGCCTCACCTATTCTTTCCGCGGATGATACCGGCCATACCTGTAGTCGATGACTCAGGGACGCCGATTTATCCACTGCCCCCGCCAGTGGCTCCATCAGCGGCGTACCGGTTCGTGCCTTTTGATACGCCTCTTATTTCCGTGAGGGTATCATCATCGGAGGCGGAATCCGTCGCGTCCGCGTCCTCGCCCTCAGGTAATGAAAGATGAATGATTTGTTTTCTTATAATTCTTCGATACCGATTTTAATAATCAATTTGGTTTATCATGTTATAGGCACCGTCGGAGCGAAGCCGGCAAAGAAGAAGAGAGGCCCCGTCACAGGGAAGGCTCTGGAGAAGATCGTCGGTACCTCAGGGAGGATTGTCATCGGTACTGACGGGGATGGCGACGTAGTATCGGGCGGGAAGTCGAGGACGTACTCCGGCCGCGTGGGAGCGCTCATTAGGGATAGAGTCCCTATGTTGTGGTCAAACTGGGGCGAGGTCCCGCAGGAGGTTAAAGACATGGTCCACAACGCGATGTCTGTGAGTTTACAAAATACCTGAATAATATTATGTATTACATTGTAGATTTCTGGAAAAACTAAACTAATAAACGGTTAAATGCAGGTGTGGTTTGAGGTTCCTGAGCCCTTGAAGAGCAGCTGGGCGGACTTTGTGTATGGGGGAAGGTACGTTGGGAGATTAATGAAAAAACAAAACTGTATGTCATATTAATAATATTTCTAATATTTTTGTTGCATCTGTAGGTACAAGGAGTGGAAGAACGAGTTGCGGACCCATTGGACTACGCACGGGAACGCACGTTCTGCTACCCCTGCTGAGTTTCAGTACAGAGAGTACGAGTGGCGTTGGCTTCTGACATCAGAATTCAACAACCCTCGTAAACAGGTATTTAAATAATTAATTAGTTAATTTATCATTAAGTACGTGCGTTTTAAAATATTTTACTAATAGTTTACTTTTTTCTTTGAAGGCGGTTTCCCGGGCGAACGCTCAGAACCGGCAACGCAACACAAGGAACCATCATGCCGGTTCTAAACCGTTCGCTGTCTTCATGGACGAGGCGGCCAGGGAACATCCAGAGGTCAACCAGTACGTCTATACGTACGAGAAGGCATATCCTGACTCCTAGGAGGATATAGTAAGTAATCTTTCCTTTTTACGGAATTTTTAATTTTACTTATATATATGTTAAATGTTAATTAATATTTTTTTTCCTATCCAATTAGGCAAGGGTGAGGGAGGTTAGTGACGAGGTGATGAGTGCTATAGTGAGGGAGACATGGCCGGACACGCAGGAGGAAGAAATGTTCAAAGCCATTTCCCGGATCGACACTTCAGATCCGAGGGTTGGGGTGAGGATCATGGGCACAGCCTTCCCACCGCGAGAAAACAACTTCTACTGCCGGGGTCTAGGAAAGAGGGCCAGGGGGTCTTGAAGACCACTCCAGGTTTTCAACGAAAGGCAGCCTCGACCAGCAGCAGGACGATTTAGCTAGAGTCGGAAGTTGAGAGAGTACGGAAGAGCAAGCCGCTCATGCTGCCGCTTTGGCTGCCGCTCAGGCTGACGTTCATGCTTCTCAGGTTGCCGCTCATGCCGCCCAGTTCGCCGAATATAGAACCTATACTAGAGCCCTACATGCCGCCCAGCAGGCCCAGCAGCAGCAGATATTCCAGTACTTCCAGGATTTGGCAACTGCCCAGCTTCAGGGACTTCCACCTCCGCCCATGCCTGCGCCTATAGAGATACCTCAGCCGCCGCAATCTCCTCACCAACAGGCTCCAGATTCGGATATTGATTTAGACCATTTAGATTTTGTGTAGTTGATACCTTATATAGTTTTATGTGCTTCTTGTTGGTTATATATATGAAATTGTTTTGGTGTATTTTGCAGCTTGTTTGGAATGGTAATTTAAGAATTTTGTGTATTTTTTTTTACTGGAATGGAGTTATAGACGACGAAATATGCCACAATTCGTCGGCTATAGTATTTTTATTTTTTTTTCAATATAGTTTAGCCGACGAGTATAGTTTAGCCGACGAAGTATAGCATGTCTCGTCGGCTAAACTCTACTATAGCCGACGAAAAAGGCTCTATTTCGTCTGCTATAATTATTTTTTAATTTTTTAATTATATACTTTAGCCGACGAATATCTCAGTTCCGTCGGCTAAACGCTTGGAGTAAAGCCGACGAATATTTCTGTTACGTCGGCTTAAGTGTATAGCCGACGACACAGGACGTCGTCGGCTAAAGTCTGGGAGTATAGCCGACGAAAGATAGAGTTTGTTTCGTCGGCTTAAATTCATGAACAAAAGCTGACGACAAAATAGTTCGTCGGCTAAAGTCTGGACAATAGCCGACGACGGTCTCTAGGGTCGTCGGCTAAAGTCATCGCCGACGACCCTTTCCCGACGACACTATAGCCGACGAAGCCTCGTCGGCTAAGACCTTAGCCGACGAGTTAGGATAACAAGTCGACGAAAAATTTTCGTCGGCTAAAGTACTTGTCCTGGTAGTGGGTACTCGAGATCACCATGAATGTCTGGACAATATAGATGGATGTCTTTCCAGTATTCAACTTCTGGACAGTTAATCAATACCCACCAGTGGGCAATGACTAGCTCATGTGGTTGCAACTTGTAGGAGTCTAGCAAAATTTTATAAACTTCAACATCACTTGAGAGTATGGAAAGATTGAACTTCGGTACATCTACCGGCATGGCTTCGTCTGTTTCCATCAACGCTCCTAAATACAACTTCATGTAGGTGACGCACTCATGCGCAATATATGTTTCAGCTATACATCCTTCAGGCGCGGATTTATTAGCCACATAATCTTTGTAGTCTCCAAGTTGCCTATAAATCAAGTTGCAAAGTGTTATGATTATTGAACATATATATTTATTGAGGAATTCAGGTGTAAAAAACGTACCTTTCCATGTGATATATCCAAGTGTAGTGTACTGGACCGGTAAGCAACACTGTGCCGACCACACTGTCGCAAACATTCTTTTCTATGTGCATCACATCTAGGTGGTGCCTGATCAACAACTTACTCCAGTATGGAGTTCCCAGAATATGCTCTATATGTCCAGAATTTATATCTGTCGGGTCTTTCAGGTATTGCCGCCACAATATTGGGATGATTGTTGAGCTGCCCAAAATCGTACTCATTAAGCACTGCTAAAATTTCTTCTCCCATCCATCTTCTGGGAGGCACACCGTGTTCTACGGTTCATCAAATGCATTGTCATCAAACCGCCATTCATGATTATATGAAAGGAAAACATGGTGACCAAATCTGCATATCTTGTTGCAATGACTGCTGCTCCCCTCATCGCTAAGGCATTCTGGACAAGCCTTGTATCCCCTAACAACGTTGCCCGACAACATCCCACGGGCAGGAAAATCACTGATGGTACCAACAACCATGACATGCATCTGGAACATCTCGTGCATGTACTTGTCATAAGTGGGATGACCAACGTCCCACAAAAATTTAAGCTCTTCAAGCAAAGGTCTCAAATACACATCAAGACACTTCCCTGGATAACCGGCCCCGGAACTGGGCCCCGGAATCAACAAACTCAACATATTGTATTCCTTTTTCATGCACATCCATGGAGGAAGGTTGTACGGTACCAAAATCACCAGCCATATACTGTATTAAAGACTCATGTTTCCAAAAGGGTTGAACCGTCGGATGAGAGCCCGAGCCTCACATTTCGGACCTCTGACGTAAAATGAGGAAACTCCCTATCTATATGCTTCGAAGCCTCCCCGTCAGCAGGGTGTATAAGGGTATCTTCGTCATGCAATTCCCTATCAGCGTGCCATCTCATAACTTTGGCCGTGTGTGAAAATATGTACAACCGCTCAAGCCTATCCCTCAACGGGAAATACCGAAGTACCTTCACAGGTTTCCTATTACCTGCAGGAGTCAGCTTATACCTATCAGTGTGACATACCGGACATGCGTCAAGGCCACCAAGGTCATTCCCTTCTTGATTTTTACCCCAGAAGAGAACGCAATCATATCTGCATGCATGGATCTTGATGTAGGAAAGCCCAAGATCTTTCAGGATACATCGGACCTTACGATGAGCGGTAGGAAGACGATGACCGTGGGGCAGCATCGAAGCAGTGTACTGTAGATAATTATCAACAACCTTCACGGTCGATTTTGTCTCGACTTTAATCTTCATTACGTCCATCACACTTTCAAGAACGGTCTTCTGACAACCGGGGTACACAGAGGTCTGTTGGAAAGCAAGCAGTTTGTTGTACTTTTCAATACCAGCAGTGTTGACAGCTCTAGGAAAGGTTGCACCGGGTCAGACATATACTGTCCTTGAGCGTATGCACCGCTCTCATAAGGAAACATGTCGTTGATGAAGGCCGTTGTTGGATTGTTGGATGTGCTGCCCGTCTTAGAAAATTGGCCATGATCATGCGGACCCCCTGATGATGTTTCACACCGTGATATAACCAATATGTGTACTTCTCCCAAAACCCGTTACTCCTCAGATGCTGCCATAATTTGTCAATTGCAAATCGATGCATATCGCTGCGACACTGACATTTCGTGCACGGGCAATAGAAAATTGTATTCCCGTTAGCATTAGCCAGCGCATATTCTAGAAAACTCATAACTCCTTTACTATATCTTTTGTCCCATTTTGGAAGCGAAATCCAACTCTTATCCATATCCTGAAAATATAACAAAATATATATGTATAACGCTAGCTAATTAATAATTAAATTTCATGTCATATATAAAATCTCAATTCATTTGGTACGCGTATATATTCTACGTACTACAACTAATTAACAACAAATTAATTAACACACAATATTAAACTTAATAATTACATAACATATTATATATATATCTACATCATCAAAAAATCATCATCAACAACTTCATACCATCAACACAATATTATAAATTAATTTACATATTTATATAAATATATATCTACTACTTATCAAATCATCAACCAAATCGATCAACACATATTATATACATCCAACGTACTCAAAATCAATCAACTCATAACAATATTATATATCAACATCATCACAAAATCATCATCAACTCATATATATCATCAACAACTTCATACCATATATCAACACAATATTATAAATTATTAACGTATATATATTTACTACTTATTAACAACAACTTCATATATATTATCAAATCATCAACCAAATTGATCAACATATATATATATACATCCAACGTACTCAAAATCGATCAACTCAATCACACTCAAAATCGATCAACTCAAATAAAACTCAATTAATCAACATATATATACATATACGTACCTATATATAGCTCCACAAACTAATTATGGACAGATTTCGACAACACCTAAACTTTTTCTCCCGTTTTTTTTCCTAGATGAGCTGCTGCTGTCCAGATCTGCGAATATAAAACATTTTAGCCGACGACATTTTAATTTCGTCGGCTAAACTGTCAAAATTTCGTCGGCTATAGTTTGTGAACTTTAGCCGACGAAATAAATTCTTTAGCCGACGACATTTTAATTTCGTCGGCTAAAGTTTACCATAACCGACGAAAATTTAAATAAGCCGACGAATGAAAATTTCGTCGGCTAACGTGAATTTTAGCCGACGAAAAAACGGTTCGTCGACCTGATTTTTTTATTTTCGTCGGCTAAAGCCTTTTTTCTGATAGTGATAGAATGTTATCCACTAAAGGATTAGATTTTCTGTTGAATTTGATTAAGATGTATAATAGGTGCTTGCGCATGCATGGTCGACGAACTTTTGAATATAAAATTGATTTTCAGTATTTTATTCCAATAGCGTTAGGTATTTTTCTTTGAGAGTAACTGCGTGGTGGGTTTCACCTTTTTTAAGTTTCATATTATCGGGTGTCTCTTTCTCGTAATTTTATGTCTTATTCTCATAATTTATCAACAAAACGAAAGATCTCTATTTCTTTTAGATTTTAGAAAAAGTTCAGCTATACGTACGGATAGTATAAACTCGGGTAAAATTCAGTATAGCTATACTGAAATGTGCAAAATGTGGAGGATTGGTTACCTTCAGCAAATAATGACATGATTACAAAAGACGTACAAAACCCAGCTGCAAATGGGGACACCGAGAAGGACACCAACAAGCTATGGACATCAAGGTAATTGTACTCAAGAGCTGCTTGGTGTGGTGTTGCCGATAAGTATGAATGAAAACCAGCATTCGATTCATCAAAGGCAATAACAACGTACCTTTCGTTCTCAAAATGAAAGCATTGCCAGTTCTACAACTCTTGTTTCTAGCCACACTTGTGGCCACAACCCAAGGTTCATTCGAGCTTGACTTAGCCGACAAGATAATCCATATCCTCCGGCCAAAATCCGGCTCTGGCGGCAGCCATGTCGGCAACATTTCATGCCTGAGTTGGCGACTGGGCGTGGAGACACACAACATCATTGACTGGACGACTATTCCGGCTGCTTGTGAAGGCTACGTCGGGCATTACATGCTCGGCGACCAGTACAGAAAAGACTCGGCAGTGGTTACTCATGAGGCCTATGTCTACGCCGAGGGCCTGAATCTCACCGACGATGGTAACAACTTGTGGGTCTTTGACGTCGACGAGACTACTCTCTCTAATCTGCCTTACTATGCCAAGCATGGATTCGGGTAAGCCAAGCTTATATATATTGATTGTGTTATGTTTATATGAGATCGATAATCACTTGAAACGTAATCAAGAAATTAAAGTGTTCTGACTAACCACCACATGGTGGGAGAATGACGAGTAGATAATAAGAGATATTTGGAGATGGACTTGTAGATATAGAGAGAAAAAACAAGGGTGCCAATTAAGAGTTTGATTACTAACTTAAGCCCCATCACTTAATCAAACACTAATTCATAGAATTGTTTACTCTAAATCGTAAGTCCCAAAATTCTTGAGATGTTTTGCAGAGAATATATGAAAGCAAAAATTTATGAGAAGAAAATTTGAATTATTTGATAAATTGTGTACTCAGCTGGGCATAAAAACAAAGCATTAGGTAGTACGTTGCATTATATAGCATATATGACATCAAAGGGAAAAGTCAGAAGATAAGCTAGTCATTTCAAATGAGAAATCAAAGAGCAATCATTTATTTTATTTTGAGGAAAAAGAGCAATTCCAAAAAGAACAAAAGTAGTCGACCGGATAATCCATTATCATCAGTAGAGATTTTTTTATTAGATAAACAATTTAAATATGTTATAATTGGTCTATTATAAGTCGAACTCACATTTTTATATTTTATAAAAGGTAGACTATGACACACCAAATATTACCGACATGTATGGGCAATCGGGCATCAATATTAGAGATTTACGGGCATGTCACACCAAGTGTTTATTTACAGTTTTAAAACCAATTTGATGCGGGTAATAGTTTTCACTTTGAAAGAACCAAAAGAAGAACAAAATTACCCTTCTGGAATATCTATGAACGTCCCCCATCTTTGAAAGTTTATAAGTTTTCTTGTCATAGTACGATATATGTCAGGAGTTAAATCTTTGAAATTTCAGGGTGGAGGTATATAATTCCACTGCATTCAACGCCTGGGTCTTGGAAGGCATAGCCCCAGCTTTACCCGAGAGTCTAAAGTTGTACAAGAAGTTGTTGGCTCTTGGAATCAAGGTTGCATTCATAACCGGAAGAGGAGAATCTCAGAGAAATGTCACAGAAACCAATCTGAAGAATGCTGGATATGATACCTGGGAAACGCTTGTACTAAAGTAAGCATTCTACTTTGAATATTGTACGTTGTTTGGTTGTCGATTTTTCTTTCTCAGTCGAAGATTGTAGAAATAAACTTTCAAGTGACTTTTTCCGTCTTTTGCCAGAGTTCATCTTATTCTGGTAACACGGCAGTGGTGTATAAATCAGCTGAGAGAACAAAACTTGAAGAGAGCGGATATACAATAATCGGAAACATTGGTGATCAATGGAGTGATCTAATTGGTACAAGCGTCGGCAATCGAACCTTCAAGTTGCCTGATCCTATGTATTACATTAGTTGAAGAATCGTTTTCCTTTCGGAACAAGGTTTCATGTGTTTTTATTGAGCAAAATAAAAAAGGATAATGTATGCATAATTACTTGCTACATTAAGCGGAGAACAGAAGAGATTCATCCATATGGAATAAAAGGGATCATTATTTTTCCGGTTCATGGGTAAAAAATCATTCGTGGTTATGTTTCTATTCCATAAAACAGATGGTTTGGTTATCATGGTTGATCAATCCCTAAGAATTCAATACTACAATAAAATCCTATTGTACACGAACCACAAAATAAGAAGCCCATGTTGTTTTGATATGAAAAGACCATAAACTAAATGATGAAGTCTCGAGAGGAACCATAATTTACAATATCAAATTATTGGCCTCATTTCGTATTTTATGTACCCACATAGCTTCTGGGAATGTGTATGACCTAAGTTTCCTAAGACCTCAGCTACAAAATTTGTTTCTTAAGTTTCACAATGCTAACAATCTTCAAGTTGTTAATTTGAGCGTACAACCTTCGAATCTCCTTCAAATCTCATTCCTTATCACTTCTATTTCTAGAAAATCTTTGCAAACTCGGTTTCCATCTCCGTTCCATTTTGGCCGACGACGAAAGAATTTGCCTCGCAATCACTATCACCGCCAACCAAAACATTTGGCTCTCCATCACCATCACCGCCGACCAAAACATTTGGCTCTCTATCTCATATACGTAGAACCCATTTCTCATCTCAGCCCTGTCCCGATCTCACTTCTCAAATCATATTCTCCAGTTCTAAAATCCTAAAACCATCTTACTCTCTTTCTCTCTTTCTCACTTTCGATTCAGGCACCCACTTTTTCTCCATATGTTGTCAGAAAATCTTCAATTTTTAATCACTTAGCATAACCTAAAAGCTCGATTCATTACAACTTAGCAAGACTTATCTTGTTATAATTGATTTTGGTCCAGTTTAGTTTTATTTTTCTCAAAAAATTAAAATATCAGTATTAATGTATTTATTAATATTTTTAAAAAAAAATACCAGATATATCATAAAGATTTTAATCATTCATTCGGACCACATAATTATTTGTTTAAAAAATTAGAAGTTTTTTTTAATGAGTCCCCATATATGTACGTAGGTAAACGTGACGGCCAGTCATGGTAGAACGATCACCGACGCCACACACCTAAATTACGAGGCCAATGGTCCAATGGCCCCATACAAAATTACGAGGGCTCAACCAATGTTCTAACAATTTTTCATATATAAAAATACACCATTCTCCTTCGAACCAGGAAACAAACAGAGAGAGACAAGAGGCTCCGACCGGACAGTAGTAAGAACCAAGAAACTAGAATTCCCAAAATCAAATTCGACGGTCGGTCGAGATTCAATCTCAAAAATGTCGTGGCAGGCTTACGTCGACGATCACTTGATGTGCGATATCGACGGCAACCATCTCGCCTCTGCTGCCATCGTCGGTCACGACGGCAGCGTCTGGGCTCAGAGCTCTAACTTCCCCAAGGTTCCCATCATTTCCCTTTCCTTTCCTTTGCTTCGTTGTTTTAATCGTTCTGTTAGATCTGTGCCTAGACTTTGCTAGGATCGATTTCTCAAAGTGATCGATATGGATCTGTTCTCTGCATGTAGAAATTATTACTGTAATTTTGGGGTAAATGCTAGAAACGCATGATAGGAATTTAGATGAAGACAATGTGAATATGTTTTTTTATGTAAGAAAAGGATGAAATGTACTTTTGTGGTAATGTTAATTGAAGTTGTGGTGGTGAGTGATCGAGTGTGAGATTGATATTGTTATACCGTGTGTAGTTTAAGCCCGAGGAAATTACGGCGATCATGAAAGATTTCGATGAGCCCGGGACTCTTGCACCGACTGGTTTGCACCTTGCTGGCACAAAGTACATGGTTATTCAAGGCGAGGGTGGAGCTGTTATTCGTGGCAAGAAGGTTAGTTTATTTGGTTCCTCTCTTGCTTCGAGTGGTCATTCATTATATAAATGGTTGATGGTTTTGCTATTTTTATTTCACTTGTTTCTATTTCTTTGCTGTCATTGGGTTATAGGCTTGGTGGCAACCTAATTGAGGTTTAGTATTTGAGAAGATCTTCTAAAATTGTTGATCTGGATATCACTTCAGTCCATACTTAAATCCAAGACTGGAAAAAAGTAAACTTTGATAAAAAGGACTGTGAAAGACGCTTTCATATCCTGAATCATATGAAACACGTCTCATACACCACGTATCTCAATTGTTCATAAAGGATGAAACTTCTTATTTTTTACATGACATCATTTAAAGACCTTGGGAGAGGGGTTAAGTGTGTATATATACTCATTCTTGGATGAATTAAGGCCCTAGAAGAAGGCTTCTTGACCTCCACCAAACGGAGTTAAAGCCACAATTGGAGCTTATGCAATGGACCCTGAGCTACAACTCGATGGGTCTTGGTTCATTGTGCTGTTTCATAAGTGTATTATAATATATATCTATGTATAAATATATATTATTATCATCGTTGAATAATATTCAAATGAGCCTCGTACATGAGCTGTTGTGAGCTTGGGTTCCATAGACTCATCACAATAAGCTAGAATCCATGCTTCATTTTACAAGTAGCTTGGCTCGGTTGCAGTCCTAAACATAGAAGGCTTTACTTAAATGTGGAAACTTTCATTCAATAATTCAAAAAAAAAAAAATCTTCCCTCATTATCACTTTATCAGTAAACAGGATCACATGAATTGCGTATAAAAGTATGCAATGAAGACTGAAGGATTTGCTCATATGAGTCATATCTGTAAAGTAATGGCTCTCACCATCTGAAAACACAGAGTTTTCGCATGGACTGCTCATGTGAGCAGTTGAGCATCTCATGTTACTAGTGGTCCTGGATGTTTCATCTTTTTTGATATGTCAAAAGTTCTAATTATCAATATCATCAGTTGAAGTTTATTCATGTTGTTGCACCTTCTAGTTTGCTGCTTATTGTAGGCTTTAGATAATGGTATGTTCTTGAAGTTACTCTAATAGACTATCAAGGTTCCTGATGTGGACCACCCTAAATATTTCTCTTCTCGGGTTGAAGTTTTTCATCATTGAGTCATGAGTCCCTTTGATAGTAGTCTGCCATGCACCCCAAGGTACACGAGCACTTGCATGGAAATTGAATAAAGTTGGTCAGAAAGCCCTCCCAACCTACTGGATGTGCCTCATGAATTAGGAGGTCCATCATTCTGGAATGGAGCTATGTACAAGTACAACTGCCTAACATTAATTTGCACCAAACTATCTCTCAATTGCTCTTCTGGAAATTAAGGGGGCTTTGGTTTAAATTTTAATGCCGAGTTAGTTAGTATGAGGAATTGCATCATTCAGCGTGCAGTCAAGTTTAATTTCAACTGATGTTTCTGCAGGGCTCTGGAGGTGTTACTGTGAAGAAAACTGGCCAGGCTTTGGTTTTTGGTATATATGAGGAGCCTTTGACACCAGGACAGTGTAATATGATTGTGGAGAGGTTGGGAGATTACCTGATTGATCAGGGTCTGTAGGAGCTCGTCTTTCACTGTCTGGAATTCAAATTTTAATTTTTATTGGTTCCTGGTGTGGCCTTGAACTTGCATTGGTCGTGTTGCTTAAAATAACCGTTTGGAAACAAAGAAGAATTGTGGTGTTTAGGATTTGATTGTTTGACCCGATATCCTTGATTTTCATGGTTTATGTATTTTTATTTACCCAACTGTTTGCTTGCTGATGATTTGAATATACCCTTGGATTTCATTATATGATAAAGAGACATGATCTTGCATTAGCTTATCTGATGGCAAAGATCTCTGGTGGAGATATACGGTAGTTGCATCCAAGTAAAATTGCACAGCAGGATAAAGTATGACAGTATCACTGCTGTGGTGCAAGTTACCTCTCAAATGTTGTCGCAGACAAAGGTTAAGGGGTGAGTTTGTTTCTTGGAGTCATTGTAGGTGTGGTAGACTAACACAACGTAAATACTTCCTGGATCATGTGCTCATGGTCTCCCTGGTACCTGAACTGGTTGGCCTGAGTTTACTCATGCCAGGTTTTGTTTTCGGGTGATTTCTTTTTTTTATTGCCAAAGAAGCACAAGTTTCTATTTGACTTTTTATGGATGTACACGAGAAATTCCCTTAAATTGATGTCTTCTTAGGCAACTCTGCTTACTTCTCTATATAGAAAGCAAGCTTGGTCCTCATTGTCGACATTATACATCAATATCCAAGAAAAAGAAGACATTGATGGGTTGTTGAAGGTTAAGTGTGCCAGTGTGGTTAAGGGCAGATAATTGCTGGTAGAGGTCATGGCCGCGCAAGGACTACTCTGAAATTGACATGGGAAGGTTGCCTTGTCCAAGGAGTCCCATCTGTTTATCGACTCCCATTGCTGGTCGCAAATGGGAATTGCTGGCTTCAAAAAGTGGTCATATCCAATAGTTGTTGTTAGAATGTGAGGTACGTGCTATAAAGTTGGAATCGCCTAATGTGTTGGACCAAATTAATCATGTGTTACAAGCACTCTCCATCATCCTACGCAGCAATGATACTGTATTAGATAGCCCATTCGTTAATTCATTAACAAGGCTACAATTATGTTACTAGCTTTTTACCAGTGTAAATGCACGGAATCACAATTTTTTAATAACGCAGTTATTAGGGGTGGGCATAAAAACCCGTAATCCCGAACCCATCCCGAAATAGGTGGGCATAAAAACCTGTAATCCCGAACTCGTCCCGAAATTTGTCGGGACATGACGGGATTTAAATCTTAAAAACATTAGGCCCGTCCCGTCTCGTCCCGTCCCGTTTCTATATAATGGGACGAGACACTGGACGGATAATTCAAATCCCGTTTAGGCCCGTCCCGTCCCGACTATTTAAATGATTGATTTTTTATTGATTAAAATGTGATTTGAGCCTTTCATTTAAGTGTTTTGATCTTAGTTCTTTGTTTCTTAAATTGCTAGGTTGTCTCTAATTCAATAACAGTGATGTTTAATACTTTAATTTGTTGATTGTTGTAAACTCTCTTCTTGCACCCTAGTAGTGATGATAAATTTAGAGAAAGTAAGCAGTATAAACTTCCTTATTACACCGTGTTGTACTTGTAAATAAGTTATAAACTCTCTTATTACACCGTGTTATACTTCTAAATATGTTATAAGTACTTGTTAATACATAATAGAGTAGAGAACACTATAAAACTATGTAACTCTTTCTTTTGCTTACAAATTTTATTTTCAACTTTTTTCATCCGAGATTGAGCCCGTCCCATCCCAACCGGGATAGGACCTAGGTGAGATGAAATCTAAAAAACGCAAAGCTTGTCCTGTCCCGTCCCGATTTTAATATCCGAGACGGGCAGTGGGATTAACTTTATCCCGTCTCATCCCGTCTCATGCCCGGCCCTAGCAGTTATCCTCTCCGGTTATAAAAAAACCCATTACTCGCTTTTTACTCCCTACTTATCTCTTTATTTAATTAATCATTTTTTTATTTTACTATTTACCATATTAACCATTGTTCTTAATAATCTGAATCAACATAATATGGGTAGTATTATCAGAACATAATAAATAGAACTAAAAAGGAATAAAATATGTCATATGGACCAATCTCAACTCTTATAATGCGAAGCGCATATTTTGGTGTCAAAGCTTTACCAAAAATTAAACTTCCAAATTTGCCCTTGATTATTGCAAAATGCTGAAGAATCTAAAACTATCAGATAAGGTTGCATAACCTAAATATGGTTTTTTATTTGTATTTTGCATTTTTGTCCGGCTACATATCTATTCGCAAATTTGCCCTGTTACAAATCTATTTATAATTTCTTTTAGAAAACGCTACATATCTATTCACAAATTTGCCCCACTACGTATCTATTTACAATTTCTTTTAGATAAAGCAAATTGACAGGTGCTTTTGTTAAGAGGCTAGTAATAATAGATAAATTTTTCAATGCTACCGTAGCACCACGTGTCATTGCCTAGTGATGATACACTCTAACGAGATATCAACATGTGTATTATTATTAAACACCAAAAGCCAGCAAATAACCTCAACTCTTCTCCGTTTGTCAAAAACTGTCTTGCCGTAATGATCAATAGATGGAATGAAAAATGAATATAACAGCCTCCATAAGTTAAGTGTTTTGTAGTTTCTGGGTTTGTCGTCATGAAGAAAGAAAGAATTCTGGATCTGCCGTTCTTCTTTTCTTCTCCTCATCTTCTTCTAATTACTCAGTATCCGTTTTAAGAACTAGGATTATCAATTTGTATCCAAAAAAAAAAACTAGGATTATCAATTTCGATATCAATTTCGATTTCATTCAAAACAAGAATTCAAATTAAAATTCATTCAACATCAATCTCGCAAGTCAAACTCGAAACCATTATAATGAGGATGGTGCACCCTAAAACCCAGAACACAAGCAAATCTCAATAAATCCCACCTTTTGAAATTCACATAGAAACAGTACGTAGAATGATTTGGTATTGCATCTCTGTCGATGAAGAATATTTATAGAGAGAGAGGCTTCTCCTTCTCCCTAGAAATCTTCTTCTAGATCTGCCGTTTTGAGAGTCCAAACCCACTCCTCCCACCACCCTTTCCCCCGGTGCCTCTACCTCCATCTCCACCCTCACCCAACCTCATTGATCAACCAGATATGCCCACATCACCATCTACCAACTCCGTCTCCTTCCTTTCATGAGATTTGCAGAGATGGAATGATCTCTGTTCGTCTCCATCCCATGTTTCCTCCCTCTCCACAAACCAAACTTGCTCCACCATTGGAAGGTTTTAGCTATGGTGAGTTCCATATCCAATCTCTTCTCCACCACTAAGCAAGCTTTCGCCCGTTGGCGATTTCTTGTCCAATCTAAAGAGGCTGTTCAGATTGCTTTGTCAATCACTGCCTCTATGGTTACTTGTGAGTCCTGTGTGTATTCCATCTGGCGGAGGAGGTGTTGCGATGTGGTTCTACGGTGGCTGCTATCATTCATGAAGGGAATCGAATTTGGCGGTGGGATGTTGTGGCCGCAGATCCTATTGCGGAAGGGCAATAGGAATTTAGAGTTTCTACTTTGTATCTGAGCTTTGTTTTGTATCTGGGTTAGACCCAATATGAATTTTAATTATATATGCTGGGTCTATGTGCCTCTTGGCCTATGTGTCTCTTATTCAGGACTGTGTGTGCCTCTTATTTTGGGGTATGTGCCTCTTGTACTTTACCTGATCTTTGTGATCTTGTAATAGAATTTTCTATTACGCCAAAAAGAAGAAGAAGAATGATTTGGTATTAATCTGTGGTACCCATCAATCAATATTAAGGAGATCTTTAATCCTTGCCACATACCATACCTATGAGGTTGGACAACGCCGGTGCGTCGGTCTGGGAACTAGGCTGAATGACGCCGGTCTGATAGGAATGACGAAGATCGACAGGTGTTTGATGCTGGTTTGAACAGAGGAGGCCGGTGCTTGATGCTTCTCACCAAAATCTTCAGATAATTAGATGTATAAATTCTGTAAAAGGATTTGGGAAAATTTGAGATTTGGGAGGAACGTGTTTCACTATGAATTGGAGTTTCCACGTTATTGATTTGGATTGAACTAAAATGATGGCACAAATCCATGACCGTGAGAGCTTTGGTCATAAAGTACAAATCTGGGTTTGTTTAATTTTTTATTTTCTTTTAGAGATGATAGACTTTTTTTTAAATAACGAAGCAATAACATTAAAATAGTAAATTTCAACTTGTATGGGGCAACTTTCTATAAGACCGTAGAACCACTAGGATTGTTTTTTAAGTAACTTGCATGACGTTAAAATGCCACGTGGTGCTACAGTAACACTAAAAAATTTCTTAGTAATAATAATAATAAAAATCACCAAGTCGACCATAATTCAAGACCAAAGAATAATTTCCCCTTATTTTTGTTTTCTTTCATGGAAATGAATGTTTTATTTCCGTTTGCATATAAACAGAAGAAATGATGAGGTTATCAATCTCGAATACTTTAATTTCGTGAATCAAACCAGAACTATGTGTAATTAATTACATTTATATTTCTTATTGGCAGCTAAGTCAAAATGCCAAATTTGATAAAATGTCAACCAAGAATCTAAACAATTACGGAATCTAATTTAATTAGTTACTATCAAAGATTTCGAGGATCCGTTTTTCTTCAATGCGAATCGAGGATCCGTTGCTATATATTGCCATAGAAAGCCGAAATATGAATAGAAAATGAAACTTTTTGAGAAAAAAGACTTCAGAATCCTCATATCGATCTATCCTTGCGTTTTAAAAGAGGATTTGTATTTTAAATACAAAACATGGACGAGAAGAAGTGAATTCCTTCAAATATTTTGTAACATGTTCTTGATAAGGAAGTAGCCTCAACCCCAAGGCATGTTGGTGCATGCATGCCTATCCAAGCAATGCGTCCCAATGTTGGTACATCTAGAAACAAATTTTCTAATTGACCCACTCTGTGAATCATTATTTCTTAATGCCTTCCCATGTCCTCTATCACTATATTAAAAATAGAAGATTTTTTAATATGGTCTTCATTTGAAAGGGTGACTCGGTTACGTGGGTGGCTTAGAGGATAGAGAGCTTATCCTCTTTTCTTCTTCTTCGTACAATAATAGGAAGAAGAAGAAGGTCAATAAATTCAAACCATGTGAGAAGATAATGAGGAATCTTAGGATAAGGCAATGGATGATAAAGGAAACAAACAGAAACAATTTCAATAAGCAAAAACTATGCTTGGGAGACCAGTAGTGCATGAAACTTGCATGCTGTCTAGGTTGATTAGTGGTTCCCGTAATTCAAAAGTATGGAACACAAGCCAAACAGAATTTTCTATATCATTCTAGTAGATGGTGAAAACCAATTAATATCATGAGATTTCCATGTCATCACCTGTCATGAGTATATCATTTGTGTGGGAAAGCAACCAACCTAATCCATGAACTCTTTTCCTGTCTATGTATGTTCTTACCTGTATATATATCTTTGCCCCTCTAACACTACTGCCATATGAATTTTCTTTGAAGCTATGAAGCAGTCGTATCCATATGTTTCTTCTTCTTCCTCCTCTTCTTCTTCCTGAGATCTAATAGGTTATAGGTGCCTTGTATCCATGGGTGAAGGTACTGGAAAACAAATGGCTCAGGGTGCATACTCGATCAGACAATATGATATCTACGCGACAAGAGAAGAGAGTTGGGCGATCATGGAAGGAGATGATGATGACCATGATCATGATGATATGTCCGACACCACTTCAACGACTTCTAATCGAACGACGTATTCATCAGACTTGGTGGATGATGCATCTTCATCGGCATCGTCTTCATGTTCTTCATCTTTGCGTTCTGGTGGATCTCTCTACGACTTGTCAGATCTCATGGCGCAGTTACCCATCAAGTAAGAAAAATGATCCTTTTTATCCTGGCATATTAACACATCTATTCGTACTTTGCATGATTTAAAGGTTTATATCCAATCAACTGTAAAAACAAAACCATCTTAATATATTAAGTTTGCATATAAACCATTATCATCATATGTCTAAGAATTTAGTTTTCCAGCGACTTAATTTGTAACATATTAGAGTCTAACAGATCGAATATGCATTTGCAGGAGAGGGCTTTCCAAGTATTTTCAAGGCAAGAGTCAGTCTTTCACATCTTTATCAAAAGTGAATAGCATTGAAGATCTTGCAAAGAAAGAGACTCCATATAAGAGATCAAAAGCGCTAAAATCATGCAAGAGCTATGGTGGTGGCTTAGGTACCCAAAGATCATACTCTCTTATTCCCAAGGCTACCATATCTAAAGTGAAGAAGGCTTCGAGAAGCTAGTCCTTTGTCATCTGCATCTTTTACAAGTAGAAGAGGCACATCTTTAGGTATTATTAACAAAAATGTCCCTACCCTTTCTGTAGCAAAGAAAGTTTAACGTACGTTTTTACATATACATTTACTACGTAATCAACGTTTTACGGGAACTTGAGAATGTTTTATTTTTTTTATCAGGAGAATATATACGTTTTGAGATCCGGATTTTCTCCTCATATTTCTCTCCTCATAAGACAATTTTAACCACGGTCGAAATGTCCTTAGTTTAGTTTGAAGATATTTTTCATCTATCCGCGTCTCTCAGCATCTCCTCTCATCAGATTCTCGTCTTAGACTTCTCATCCTTTCCCTCTCTCTCATTGAGTCCTCCCTCCCATCTCTCTCTCCCTCTCGAATCCTCCTCCCCCCCTCCGGATTAAAGGAACATTTTCAGATACAGAGATCGGAGTTCTTAACCAATGATGTGTACGACGGTGCCTGAAGTGGAGGTCGCCGGATCTTAAACTGTTCTTGGTCACCTACTCGATGACCCGGATCACCGTGGACGGCGAACGATCCATAGTTCAGAAGAGGCTACTTACAAGTAGAGACCATGGTTAAGACTTAAGAACTTGAGATGGATTCGAGTCCGAGTTGTTTGAGGGGATGGAATCAATGGCTTCGTACTTTGTTTTAAAATCTGTTCTGTTTGGCCTTCATATCACTTTAATGGTACGTGATATCTCATCATTTTGATCAAATTTGATTGCATGAGATTAGAGCATGTAATGTACCCGGTTTAGACAAGAAAAATAAGAGAGCCAACAATACCAATTGAAAATTGGTTTCAGGATTTGAATAATTTCTCATGGTGTTGGTGAGGTTGCAAGTACAAGAAATCATAGCACCTCGATGGTTTACGCACCAGCGACTAACTTAGTTCTAGAATGAGAGAGAGGGAGAGAAGAACTGAACAGTTTAACTTTAATTTGCAGTAACGGGATGAATGGTTGCATCAATTTGCATTAGGTGTCGAGGTAACTTGCTCAAGAGAGGATGAGAGAGGGAGGTAAGGACTGGATGAGAGAGAGAGAGAGAGAGAGAGAGAGTAATGGAGGACCGGATGAACGACAATTTGAGAAGAGATACCAACTGATGCGGATCAGATATCGAGAACAAACCTCCAACAGTTACTCAACAGACACTAGAAATAAGGAGTAGCAAACTCGTAGAAAAAGACAAATTCATGTCACAAATAGACTGATTTTATTCATAAAACATAAACTCCTAACAACTATTACAATACTCATATTTATATGAGTTACAATACTTAGAGAATAAGTAGTTTAAAGCTAATAAGAAAGCTAATTAAACGTAAATCCTAATAATTATAAGATAACTCTCTAAAACTATATAAATAATGAAATATCAAAGATTACGAATTTATAATTAAATATTTCTTTATATGGTCTAGCATCAGACAGATAAATAAAATAAAATTATCTCTAAACTAAACAAGAGACATCTTAGCCATTAATTAAGAATGAACGGTCAAGATGGTCTTATGAGGCAATTGAGGAGAAAAATATCCTATGTTTCGTGGGTTTGAGTGTTTGACGGTTTTTGACAATGTTTTTTCGAGAAGTGTCTGACAATGTTGAGATGAGATATATCCCCAGCGCACTCCCCCTCACTTAATCACTTATGGGAGTTAGGATTGGACTCGTGACCATTTTTTTATTTGATTTTTGGTTTTTGGTGAATCATTTAATTAACACAACGCAAAATGTCATTCATTCCAATTTTTTTATATTTTTTTTTATGAAATGGATGTTAATCCAACGGATATAAAGTCTATATATCAAATCGACAAATAGGAAGAGTGGAAGTTAAACTTTAATACAAGTCCAATTGTTGGTCAATCGGGAGTAGAGTTTCAAAACAACTCGAAGAGTCTACAAAAGCTACAAGAAAATACTAAATAAAAAACTAATGTCCATAAGATGACTTTATTTTGGTCTAGAAAGCAATAATCTACATAACTAACTAAAGTACCTCAACTTAATGAATCGAGGCCTAAGACTTTTTTGGTGTACATTTCCATCAAAAAAAAGGGTAGATTCCTCAATAGGTTACAAGAAACCCAAAACAGGCCCAACCCAAACTAAAGGGAGAGAGAAAGAAAAGGCTTAAACCCCATCCCATATAGGCCTAAAGCAAGACCCAATATCCATTCCTCTCTCTCGTGTGGCTCGAACCGACGTCGTGCTTGTCGGAGGAGTCACCCACCACCATGTCAATCCGGTAGCTCTTCAGCCCTGGATCACATGGTTTCCGACATGCCGCCTCTTCTGCCAGACCCGCTAGTGAAGGTCGTCGCTGCCCTCACCAAACAAAGCCTCCGTCGCCTTCAACCTCCGCTACTACGAGCCCCGCCGCTGAGAAACAAGATCTAGAAACCTCCTCCTCTCACCTACACAAAAGAGGCCTCCACTGGGAGCTACAGAAGAGAGCTCTAGATCCGATCTGTCGTAAAACTTGATGCTACACTCCAAAGACAATAGCCTTTATAGCCCACGAAACACACAAGAGTCGCCCAGACCCTCGTTGAGATCTGCTCCCGGCACACGAAACACCTTCGTCGGTCACTACCCGAACAGACATACGCGTCGCACGAAATCCCACCCCAAAGAAACTGAAGCCGAAGCAGACGTCGCCGCCGCCCAGCGCACGAAACCTAGGGTTATGTTTTCCTCAACTCCGGATAAGCCGAAGCGAATTGTGATTTGTTCATTAATTCCATGTTTAATATAAGAGGAAGCAGAAAAAAGAAAAAAAAAAAAACTTGATGTAGAGGAGAGACATGACAACGAGAAGTCTTTTTTTTTTTTTTTTTTGGAGTTAAAAGTAAATTAACCACGGTTTAGATGAAAAACTATAACATTGGTAAAAAAGTCATTTGTCAATTTTTTTTTTGACAAGAGAGATGATTGTATTAAGATAATGAGCATCAAAGTTTAAAACATCCAAAATATGATTTGGAGGTCGATGAAGCCAAATAAGATGCTCAGATGACTCGTATGCAGTAGCAGCTAACCGGTGTGCCACTACATTGCAGTTTCGAGGTGTATGTTGCAAAAAGACATTCTGCATTGCTGCTAAAGAGCTTCTGATATCATGCAGCAGATCTTCTAGGCCAGTATAGGTACCATGCATATCTGAAATGCACGTTATTGCTTCACTACAGTCTGTTTCTATTACCACATTAGAAGTGTGAAAGTGTTGAGCAAGATCAAACCTTCCTTGATGGCATACAATTCAGTCTGTTTTGCAGACGCTGTTGCTGGTACCGTTTTGCAAAAGCACCTCTGAATGCTCCATTTTCATCTCGCAAAACACCACCAATTCCTCCCTGAGATATTGTCTGAATAAAACTACCATCCACATTCAGCTTAAATTGACCGACTGCAGGTGGTTTCCATGTTTGTTTCTTTTTTGTTCCAGGCACATGTTGTATTTTCCGAGCCTCCTGAAACGTCCTCAATCACTCAAGAGCGCTCAACATCAGACTTTGGGGAGTTTGAGCTTTCTCGTTCCACAACATGTTATTTCGATTTCTCCACATTGCCCATATAACCATCAGTAGCTGTGCAAAAATCCTTATGCATTACATTAGCGTGTTCAAAAAGCCATTCTTTAAAAGGCATTGAGGTCAATATGTTATGCTGAATTGGAAAGGAGGAGCTGCAAGAATATTGGTGGCTATGGGGCATTTACAGAACAGATGTGCTGTGTCTTCATACGGACAATCACATAGCAAACAAGCAGTGTCTCCAGTGTAGCCCTTGGTGAGGAGCTTAGCTCTAGTGGGTAAAATGTTTGAGCATGCCTTCCAGACGCATATCTGTACCTTACCAGGTATTTTTGCTGACCAAATGCTTTTCCATAACTTCCCAGAAGGATCACCATTTGAAGTGGCAGTGAGGACACTATCCATTATCTTTGCTCTGGCTATCCAATATGCAGTTTTAAGCGTGTAAAAACCTCTCTTATTTGGACTCCATGTGAGTTTGTCAGGCATATCTCTTGCACTTAAGGGGATGCAGAGGACTTTTTGTGCAATTTCAGGAGAAAAGATAGCATGCAAAGCTTCTGGTATCCATTGCTTGGTTGAGCTATCAATTAAATCTGCCACTTTCTCAAACACACAATTGCGAGGCTTCTTGTCACACCTCAATTTTTTTTTTAAAATATTTATTTATTTTAGGTGTAACTCATATTCCAACTGTAATACTCTAGATTTTCATATCAATTTTTTTTGTATTATTCCCATAATTAATGAAGGATTATTTATGAAAATTCTTTAGTTTTTGCGAAGTTGAAGTTTCGGGAGTAATTTTTAAGGTGTTTTGACTTTTAAGAGGCCAAAAGTTGACTTTATTTTCCATAAGTTATATTCGAAAACTTCCTTCTTGAAAGTTGTAAAGTTTTGTCGATACGAGTTCGTAGACATGTGGCACGCCTGAAACGGATGTTGTATGAGAAAGTTATGGTCAGATGAAGTTAGTTTCCAGGTTTGGAAAGTGTTTAGTAGAAAAATGTGTGTGGGAGTTTTTTGGGAACCCTAAGTTAGCTCTCTCTCTTCTCTCTCTTCTCTCTCTCTTCCGCTCCTGAGCTTACCCGCACACCAAACTTTGACCGGAGCTATCTCCGCCGTCCGGCCACGATTGGACCGCCGCCGGTTCCATTCGACTCCCACATGTGCCCTCTTCAAGGCTGGGCAGCTGCTACTTGGTGTAGCGTGCCGGAATCGGAGCCCTGGCCGAAAAAAAGAGCTACTGCATTCCGATACGGCGGCTATGAGGGGTAACCTTAGGTGAGTTTTGATCCTCTCTTCCTTCTAGTTATAGCTAGGCATAGATTGAAGCAAGTTTTTGAGGTTTTGAACCCGGATTCACAGGTTTGGGTTTTGATTTTGGTCGGGGTTTCGGGGCATTTTCCAGCCAATTCCGGCCAAATTGGCACGCTCAACTGTCAGGTATAAAAGATGTTTCCCTCCCTTCAATCTACAACTTTGATGTTTTGAGTTTTCTCAAATATTGAGTTTGGTGGTGGCGCATGGGGCTCACTCGCCGCAGCCAGTTGCGGCGCGTGGAGGCGCGTCAGGGCAGTGTGGGCTTTGGTTGCTGTGTTAGTTAGTCCTTGTTAGTTCTAGTGTGTTGTTGTGTGTGAAGGCTAAGTGTTATTTTGGTTTTCGTAGCTTAGGTGCTATGTTGTTCTTAGTGTTATTAGATCATAAACTTTGAAAATTTAATTTTGGAGGTAGTAGTAGTTGGTTTGTGGTTGAGTGTCCAATGACCTTGGGAGGTCTCGGAGGAAGGATTGCCCTTTTTTGAGCAACCTTTAGGTTAAGGGTACCTTGTCCTTTGTTGAGAATTTACTAAGGTTTGAATTGTGTAATTTTAAGTGTTTTGTGAGGTTGTGGTTAGCCTGCCTCTTGTGTTTTGCGGAAAGCCAGGGGATGATTGAGGTGAGTAAATCTCCCAAGGTTCACTTTGAACACAAGTTTTATTATGGTCATTTGATGAATGATAATTTGATTTGAATGTTGAATTTAATACTTTGCTATTATTTGTTTTTAAAATATATGAGCTTCATCGCCAATGGCTCATAGGTAAGATAAAAAAAGTTTTACTTATATGTTATTTTTGAGGTTTATGTGATCATAATTTTATTGATTATTGATAGATTATTCTTGTGGAATATCTATATTTGTTATGTAAATATATCTATGTGAAATGATATAATTTATGATGTGATTTTGTGTTGTGATGATAATGTTGAGATATTGTGATTGTTGGATAAATAGCCAAACCGGTTCCAAGCCTTTAATCGGGTGATTGTTACGGTTAAGATGCTATTTATTATTTTGTGTTTTGATATTGGATAGTCAAACCAGGTTCCAAGCCTTTGGCCGGGTGATTGGTTACAGTTAGGAATATAGCTCTAGTCTGTTTGTCGGTGTAGGATATGGGAGATACCTTATGGTATCTGGGACCCATGGGTACATAATTTGTTGTTGTAGGTCATGAGGGGTATTTATTAATACCCGAGACTCATGGGTATATGTTATTTGAAAAAGTGTTGGAATTGTGGATTTAATTATTAATCTAAATTGCTCATGTGATATAATTGGATGCTAGAAGTATTGTGTTATTTTGAGAATTACTCATACGGGCTTTTTAGCTTACCGGGTTTGTTGTTTACAACCCGGTGCACAAATTCTTGGTGTAGGGGTTAGACCTGCAGGTGAGGATCAGTAGGGTTGAAGCGGAGGTTTAGTGGCAGGGTTTTTGTTGGGTTTTGTTGTTCACTGTATATTTTTATATTTGGGGTAGACTGTATTAAACTCATGTGTGTGTTTTCATTTTCTTGACTTTCAAGTTTATGTAAACAAAGAAATATAATATTTAACTCAGTGTTGAGTTGTATGATGTTTACATTTCCGCATTGAGTTTAGTTTTCCTTGAAATTGTTTGAACAAGTTTTGGGATTATAATATTTTAAGTTATATCATGCCTGTTGAAGGAGAAAAGATAACAAGAATAACAGTCTACTCATTCATTGATAAAAAGACCTATTTATAGACATTACATAGAGTCTCCCGAAAGATCTATAAGTTCTATCAACTATAATCTATTTTAATAAGGAAACGGATTAACCAATCCTACATGTATTAGGGCAAGACACATAATAGAAGGACGGAAACATAATTTCCTTAAACACTCCCCATTGTGTTGCGTCCCTATTGTGGTGCTTATGGTGTTGCCTCGGTAATAACCTTGCCAAGTAAAAAAAAACCTCGTGGGTAAAACAAAAGACTTGGACGAAGGGAAAAAGAGCACAACACACCAACTACAATTGAAGATAACATGTGATGCATGTAGACTCCCCTGATGTCTATACAATGACTCATCCTGATTGGTAACTCAATCTCGGAGTTCAGATAAATGGCGTAAGCCAATGCACTTCACATACTTCAAAAGTAGAGTTGGGCAACGATTTAGTCATTAAATCCAGCCACATTATCCTTAGATCAGACATGCTATACTTAGCATTATTTTGATCTTGAAGGAGAAGGTTGCCAAACAACTCAAAACATAAGTTCGGGTTGAAAATCAAATTCACACATGGCATGACCTTCGTGTACTTAAACAATCATAACGTCTTCG
Organism: Fragaria nilgerrensis; assembly: GCA_010134655.1. Classification (NCBI taxonomy): domain Eukaryota; kingdom Viridiplantae; phylum Streptophyta; class Magnoliopsida; order Rosales; family Rosaceae; genus Fragaria; species Fragaria nilgerrensis. Next base: position 32,793,572 of record CM020982.1, on the reverse strand, counting down.
ATACAATAAATATGAATGAACCGTATAAAGTTCTGGAAACTAGATACACGTAGCTTTCCAACCATATAAGGTTCATAACATCTTGAGCTGATCACAAAGCTCTGTCAAAGTTGACTGTTCTGCAAAAACAGATTCTCAGACAGATCTGTCATACTTTACGAAAATAGCCGTAACTCACTCAATATGATAGGTCTGATCAAATGGTTGGTGTTCCTGGAAATTAGACACATAGACCTTTCCAATGGTACCAATTTCACTATTTTCCAACGAGTGGGCCATCATGTAGGCCTCATGGAAGTTGACCTATGAAACTTGGCAGATTATGATTTCGCATTTGATGTGTCTTTCTGTAGGGATGAATAAGCCTAAACCGTTCATAGAAGAAATCATTGCCATTACATTGGTGTTGCGTGGGCGCATCTGGCCACTACCTTGATATTCCTTCACACTCATCTAAAAGGGAGCGAAAATGCTCGACCGCTAGGAGGAAAGTTGAAAGACTAAGGAGAATTTGGCCTTACAAGTTTATAGTGAATGAGATGTCGAGTTGAGCATATTGTAACAAGTACATGAATGTGCTACTGTACTTAGATGTAGGATTTCTCCTAAGACTTTTTCGTCATATAGATGAAACAGGTCTTCTCAACACTTCGACTGATCAAGGGATACATATAGGCATAACTTCATCGTCTTTTAGATTGCCTTAAGCCGACAGATGAATAAGCATCATGAATAACGGTCCTCACTTTTGAGACCAAGTATTCCCAAGATCCTTTCATTCTTAATTTTGGATCAGTGGCATCTCTTGTTTAACAAGAGTTCATCACGATTCATCCATAATTTACATGCAAATAGGCATAATCTTCATATCCCTTCCCTAATCAAGTAGATACTTAGCAAATACCTTGCAAACACGCTCCGTGGTCAGAAGCCACTTGATTTGGGTGAAAACCGATCTATTCAAGATCTTTATGTACATCACTTAGTTCCCAACAGAGATAAGTTGTGACCACAAGCTGCTTGTCTAGTTTTTCAGAAACTACCAAACTGATAAGGTAGTGGTGTGCAATGACATCCATTACGAGAGTATATCTCATCGTAGTCGATTTCAGGGTGTTGTGGAGAGACCTTGCGCCAGAAGGTGAGTCAAAACTCTTTTTCTCACAACGCTTTCTAATAAAGACATAACTGATAGAGTTTACACTTGAAGTGTCGGCGTCACCTAACCAAAGCACTATCTATTTGTTTAAACTGGATCGCATCTTTCCATTTAGGCCAATCTACAACGTTGATATTTTCTCAACGAAATATGGTTCGATATCAAAACTCATTAAACCATGTCATCATGTACATGGGTGTAATTTCTAAGTGTAGAGATCTCTATATAGATTGGTATTGACATTGAGGCGTCCCCCAATGATGACCATAATCCAGTATTAACAGACGAATGAGTATCATTGATCAAAAGATCAAGTTGTGCCAAACTCGCATTCTTTCTTGGCGAGTATGTATCGAACCAAGTGACCTTCCCCTAAACCATGGGAGCCACAGCCTAGCGACACCATCTACCACTTTTGTGGTGTCACCATGCCACCATCTATGGGTGACGACATGTCCTCTTATCCGGACATCAACATGTCCTTATCCGGACATCAATCCTTGCAGGCATGTTTACAGCATGTATATGTGATCTCGTCACTTTAGAGAACTTAATGAGACACAGTAGGGACAAACCACGACAATTCTAAGTTGTTGTACTTGAACATTCTTGTTCTTATCTCCCCTTAACGACGGGAAGACTGACTCATTAAAGTGACATAAAAGAGATCGCCTGTCAAGGTTTCTATAGATCCAGACTATAGTCGGAAGCTCATGTCTTATTCAAAGACAATATTCATCAAATAACCCATCATTGTGCGCTTTTGGAGGTGCAATTTGGCACATACAACATGTGGAGAATATAGATTGCAGAACGTTAACTTAATCTGTTAACAAATATGCATATCATTACAACCGTAACATAAATGTTTGAATGATGGTGGGCAAAGATGAATAAGTAAAACTATGACCCTACTACAATCCGTAGTCGTTGGTCTTCAGTCCAAAAAACCGCTGGCCTCACCGCCGGGACCGGTCAAAAAGAAACTGGTTGAACCGACCGCCAGCATGACCGGACCTCTGTTTTACGCTTTTTTAACGGTTCACTATGTTTCAGAGCTTCAAACGCTACCAAATTTTGTAAGCAGGTAGATATGAGAGTTAGAATTCGGAAACCGCCAGCCTCGACGACAGAACCGGCCAAAAAAGTGCCGAACCAACCGTCAGAATCGCTGGACATCCATGAACACTTATATCGACCAGTTCACCACCTTACAGGTCTCCAAATGCCACCACATTTTGTGAATAGGTAGGCTCGGATGTTAGGAATCAGTGGTCGCAAACAGAAAAACCGGTCTAAAAGTTGTTGAACCAGTCCTCACAATGACTGGTCCACAGGCTGAAAAAACGGAAATTCTACGTTTTTTCAACTTTTCAATCATTGTTAAGGTTCCTCATAACATCTAATTGTTATGGCTTGAGTTAAACAATTGTGAACATCACCATAGCATTATTATGCCTCAAAGTGAATAATGAGAAGCCATCTAGGCCAACATCTTATGTATCATTCTTGTATAATCACTCACAGACATTGCAATTAATGTCGTACTTAGTGAACAAAGACTGAGCATCTTGTGTATGCTAGTCTCTTTATTTCATTGTCTTTAGCGTAGGAGCGTGTCGCTCCTAATCTTTGCTAAAGAATAAGCTTTACAAAACAAGTAACGAGTATGGCCAATGTGAGATCATATATAAAGGAGTTCTTTTGCGTCAAATTTGCTTGTGAAAGCATGAGTATGACGCGGACGGCTTTAATGCCATATATAGGCCGTGAACATTGCTCATGGCTCTACCAAGTTGTAGTTTGGTGATCTTTGATCTCAATGGTTACTTTGTTCAAAACAAAGGATGTCCGTGAGAGGCTTTACTCTTTAGTATACGGATCATTAAAACACGTCCAAAATTGTCTTGGACGATTTATGTTAAAGCCTACATAAGTCGATGTCTCCATTCTCATCATTGATGACAATAACCGATTCAATTAACCGAATCTTAGTGACTCATGAATGTTGCGCATTCATTATAGTGATACATAAGAAATTCTCATCGATTCTCACAATGTGTTTACAGGTGATAAACGTTGGCGTGAATATCATTAAGTCATAACACGGTTCGATTGCTTTCTTATGCATAAATAGCATATATGACTTGAATCATAACGCCATTAGGCATTGAAACTTGAGCATTAATCCGCTCTGATTATTGTGATGATCTAGTCATCGTAGTCACAACGGATTTATAAAACACCAAATCCATGAATAGTTGTCTATTCCTTATAATAAGCTAAATACTCAATCTCTCTACAATACATTTATATGCAAGAATGTAGAGACAACAGTCTTATGTCAAGATATAGAAACCGAAATATGTTAATAATTTTGATGGAGATTGAAAAAAAAAAAGGTATTGGGAGCCTTTAGAGTGTATTATATGACGTGTAATACTACATAGATGGACGAAACAAGGCTTAGAACATGCCAAAACTTGGCAAAATTGGTCGTGAGCACTATATATAGGGGCGACATCACCGCCAACGGCTCACTATTGGATATTGTAGAGAAATAGGAGGATTTTTCAACATCCAATTTGGATGACATTTAGTGTAACGCAATTTTCTTTTTGCAATTATGAATCCGCTCAAGAGTGTAGAAGACTACTCTTGTTTGTAATGTCTTTGCAACTGTATAAGTATGCATTGTGCCACACTTGACATTACAAATCCTCTTTTGATCCAAAAACGATGTGCATTACGCAACATCATGATATACCAAGTGTGCATTGCGCCACAATTGGTTTAATTATGACGCCCAAATATGCATTGCACCATACTTGGTGCGATTTCAGCCTTTATAAACACCACCTTATAGTAACTGGTGGTCTTTTGTAGTCCAATGTAGTGTCATGTTGTAATGCGATATGTTGCATTAACATATAGCTTATGTAGATCGAACCATATGTGCCAGATAAAATCTGAATATATATGCCAACAATTATAACGAGGTCTTGACCATTAATTTAATTCAAAATAACGACTAAGTAACTTTAGTCAAATATGTGAGGTGTAAGCCTTCACAAAACTTGGAAAAATAAACGGATTTGTAGTCACTTAGACTAATAAACCGAAGTCATATGCTTACACTAATAAACGGATTTGTAGTCATATGCTTCATATCTTCCGCAATATAACTTTTGCTTTTAAAATCCGTAACTGTGAGAATAATATTCTCATCTTCTTCCATATATATAGTGAGTTTCTTGTTGCAAGAACTCCATATATTTTGTATACATTGACCATAATATTGCTTTCTTTGCAATTAATGAACCGATGTAGAACCACATCAATAACATGATTTTTCTTTCATTTACTGGCCCAATCTTTTTATGACATATAGGGTTCGAGGCGTTGCCTCTCCCTCTTTTCAGAATTCGTGACATGAAATTCGTCACTTTTTTTTTATGTCAAATTCAGGGCTCATGTTTCGGTCAATTATTTTAAACAACAAGATGTAAGATTGACTATTATCGATATACAATAATTAATTTCAAGTATTGAATTTGGTCAAGACAAAGGTTTATGACAACTCAATTCGATGTAAACAGTGACAGATTCCGTCACAAATCGATATTACCATGACAATTTCCGTCGCAAATCGATGTTAACCACAACAATTTCCGTCGCAAATCGATGTTTGTCCCTTTATTAACCACGACAATATTTCGTCGTAATACCGTGACTTGTCAAACCGTCACAAATTTCAACTTTGATATGAGGGGTCCCAATCCCTCAATATCGTCCCACATTATAAAGAAAGATGAGATGTAGAAGAAGGCTACGAAGCCCGGCTATGAAATTAAAATTCAAAAACGGTAATTTTTATAAAAGCTTACGTGCTAGTTTGCCGTGTAAGAGAAGTGCTTTTGTAATTTTCATGCTTACTTCCATGCTACGAAGTAACTCTCGCAATTCCATCGTGATCCGTCGCGCGAAAAATTTCATGAAAAATAAAAACATATGGTTAGTTATTCACCATATATATGAAAACAGTAAAACTAATGAAAATAGTTTCTGTTGTAAATAAAATAAACTTTTTTACTTGTGGGGTAAAAACTTTTTACCTGGAGGGGCAAGTTTTACCGTTTTGCCCCTCGTACAGTTATACGTTCTCTTTTCTGCTCTCTTCTGCTACGGATCCGAGTATTGATTCGGGTCCTAGGATCCTTGCGCCGGATCGATTAAAGCAGCAGTGAAGGAGCGGGCGTCGTGCGGTGGTCTAGGGCCGCGTCGGTGTGGAAGCAAAACGATGCGCCGTCAGGAGAGGGCAGGAGCAGCTGGGCTGCGTTGGCCGGGTCTATGTCGCCGGGCAGTGGTCGTCAATTGCAGGTCAAGCAATCGGATCTGGGTTGAAGGGGCGGCGCTCAAGGCGCTAGGGAAGCCTGCTGGGCGCGCGGAGATGAGGGCTCGACTGGGGCTCACGCCGGAAGAGAAGCGAGAGCGGCGGAGGTGGTGATTTGCTGAGGTGGGACCGTCGGAGATTGTGCGCTCGTCGGTGCTATGGCCGAGAGAGGGCTATGGTTCTGGGTTGCAAGGGGGCAGCGCTCGAAGCTGAGGCTCTGCTGGGTCTTAGGTGGTAGAGGAGGCTAGTGCGGTTCGTCGCCAATGTGAGCAGGCGGAGCGAGGCTGCTGGATCAGGGCTGTAGTCGAAGGGTAGGCTTCGCCTGCGAGATGGGTTGGGTGCCCAAGTCAAAACCGATGGGGGATGGCTGCAGAAAATTTTAGGGTTTTAGGGTTTCGTTATCAAGCTCGGGTTAGAGCACAGTGCTGATAACGTGTTGAAGGAGAAAAGATAACGAGAATAACAGTCTACTCATTCATTGATAAAAATGCCTATTTATAGACATTACATAGAGTCCCCCGAAGGATCTAGAAGTTCTATCAATTATAATCTATTCTAATAAGGAAACCGGATTAACCAATCATACGTGTATTAGAGCAAGACACATAACAGAAGGACGGAAACACAATTTCCTTAAACAATGCCAAATTTTTTGAAATTTATCTTTCAAAAATTGGGGTGTGACACCAACTATGAAATAGATTTTTCATAATTAGAATATGAAAGAAATTAGAAAAGAACAACTCAATAATAAATTGAAATTGATTCTTTATTACAATAGATCCTCAAACCAAAATTACAAGAGAAGACTAACTAGGGTCTAAGTTTTACATAAGCAAACGTCACACAAAAATCATAAGTTTTACACATCCTTAAAAGGAACTCAACTTGTTCTTGACCTGCACAATAATTTAAGGGGTGAGCATAATAAGCCCAGTAGGAGGCAAAAACCTCTTCAAACAAAGCATATCATAGACAACTTTAGCAAAATGAATGAATGCATATACTATATACTCCATGTAGTTCATATACCGAATAGACTAGGTCTACATGTCCCATACCATGTATTTTACCACAAGGGTGACTTAGGCTACTCATTTATATGAACTACCTCCCACTCAATCTCAAATTCCCTTTTGCTAGTCATCTTGTCCATTCTTCTTTCGCTAATCCGCCCTTTTCACCTATACTAATCGCGTATTCTCACGCATTCACACGGGCATCGTGGGATATGGTACCTCGAGGACAATGATTTAACTACACAAAAGTTTAATCCTAACTTCTTTACCCCCAAAGTACTTTATGCATAGCACTTCTATTCCTTATATGATAACATGTACATCCAAACAAATTAATCCTATATATATAAATGGCAGTAAAGAAACAAGAATTTCACACAAGCATGTAACCCAATGAAACAACAATTAGAGCAAGCACAGAGGTTCCCCAAGTTTTCCCCTACCTTTGCCGATACTCACAACAAGTTCCTAATAAAAGATACAAGCATTAGTTAAACAATCTTATACTAAATCCATTTCATATAGAACTTAAATTAGGAATTAGGTAACATGCGAAAAAAAGAGCTAAAGTACTAAAACAATTTCTTCACAAATAGGCTTTTCTTAACCAGTTACAAACAGACTGAAAACTGTATAAAACCGTTAACTTTTTGACTTCAAGGTCTTCTAATGACTTGTAGAAGACAAACAAAAGAAACTCTGAGACTTGGAATCACCTTAAAACGATTTTTCTTGAATTAGATATGAAATTTCAAAGTTCAGATACAGTTTAGTAAATTTCTGTAAATTTGCTGATATATGCCTACTTTGTACTTGAAAGCATAACAAACACTATTATGTAACTAAAACTATTGATTATTATTATGTAACTAAAACTATTGATTACTGAATGATAACACTTCAATGTTCAAAACAAAGAAAACACAAAAATATTGCACTAAAAAAGCCTAAGATTACCACAAAGATAGCTAACAGAAAATATTCAATAATCTAACTTCTAAATTTTTGAGCAACTTTAAGCAATCTAAAATCATAGTTTCTACTTTGAATTGTAGGAACTAATAATATGTATAAGAACCACATAATCTAATCATTACATATGTACAATCTCATATCAAAACAACAAAGATTCAAAAACAAAAAGTGCAATTAAAAACAAAAATATGAAATCACAAACAACTTCCTAACTTTCTAACCAGTAAACTTTATGGCTAAAAATGACACAACTTGGCTGGGAATTTACAGTTGGTGTCTTCATAACAATTGTAATAGACATCCTAAAGATTAATTAGGAACTAGAATCACATAAAAAGGATTTTTGTACATTTACTTATGATTTTTCGAAATTCAGATACAGTAGAGAAAAACTGCTGATGTAAGTCTATGTCTCAAGTTCTAAGTAAAGGGTTAAGACTTGAGACTTTAACAACAACAACAACAACAACAATAATGTCATAAACTCGATTCTATACCTGCTAATAACATAAATAACTGATCTAGCTAACAAAGAAATCAAATCAAAGATTACCAAAACCAAAGGATTTAGTAATCCTACTTGCCACAGAATTCAACAACAACAAAACCAAAACCAATACTTAATAGTAACTATACAAACATACCATAATGATTTCAAATTCTAATTCACAACTAAAAGGATATAAACACAATCAATTAGTCAGAACATAAAAAGAATCTAACCTGAGTTCTACCAATTTCCTACAACACCAATTTCTCTTCTCTTCTCTCTCTCCTCTCTATCAGTGAACTCAAGGAAACCATATAGAAAACTCTATTTATAGGGTCTGGAAAGAGGGAAGAATGTGGAGTCCAAAAAAGACTAAAGGAAGTCAAATTGAGCACTTCAACCCAATTCTTATCCGTCTGAAAACTTAGTCCCCAAGAATTTTGGCACATCCTACTTATCCATGGCGGTTGTCATTGTTTAGGTTTTCTAGGACGGTTTCTGAGTTTAAGGAGGTAAGGTTTCGGATTGGGAAACATCTGGTCGGGAGAAAGACGAAGTCGGTGAAGAAGAAAGGACAAAGCTTCGAGTTTAGAGGTCGGAAGGAAGAAGAAGAAGAAGAAGAAGGCAGATGAGAAGAAGGGCGTCGTTTTTGCTATTCTGAATGACAAAGCTTCTCTCTTTCTTAAAAACTATTTTGGGCTCGGGTTTGGATTAACAGTATTGGGTCAAAGTTTTAGGTAAGGGCCTCAAACTCTCTACTTAACCCAAATAACACTATCAGTAAAACAAAAAGAAAATAACTAAATAACTAATCTAAATTTTCAGCATATATAGTACAAATTAAATATGTATGTATAAAAAAACAAATATATATATATATATATATATATATATATATATTAAAATTCGGGTTGTCACACTTCTGTAACATATACCTGGGACATTCAGGGATATACCTGTAACCCTAACATATACCTGGGACATTCAGGGATCCAACTGCTGTGCCATATATCGATTTGGTTGCCATTTCCAACACTCCTTGTAAACCTGCCTTTAAGACCGGTCTACCGTTCATAATGCTTCTCCATGAGAAAGATGGCGACTCCCCAAGTTCAGCTTCAAGGAAAGAAGTATGGGGGTGGTATTTCGCCTTAAACAAGCGTGCAATAAGTGATTGAGGGTTAGAAATCAACCTCCATCCTTGTTTGGCAAGCATTGCAAGGTTGTAAGCATGCAAGTTCTTGAAACCCAAACCACCCTCTTGTTTTGTCAAACGAAGCTTCTCCCAACTACGCCAGTGAATTTTCTTCTTCTCATCTGTATCTCCCCAAAAGAAAGATGCACAGAGTTGATGCAGATCATCACATAGGTTTTTTGGCAGCATATAACAGTTCATGGTGTATAAAGGCATGTTTGTGCAATTGCTTTGATTAAAACCTCTTTTCCAGCAGCACTCAGAATTTTTGTCTTCCAACTAACCAACTTCTTCGACATTCTCTCCTTCAAATATTCAAAAATTGCAGTTTTGGATCGTCCAACTCGCATAGGTAGTCCCAAGTACTTGTCATGCTCTTGTTTACATTGCACTTCAAGAATACTTGCAAGCTGTGTTTGGGTTTCTAAAGCAACGTTCTTACTAAACACCACACTGCTCTTTTGAAAGTTGACCTGCTGTTCCGAAGCTCTTTCATAAATATCCAGAATAGCTCTATACTGAACACATTCTTCACTTGTTGCCGATCCATACAGAATGCTATCATCTGCAAAAAAACAGGAGATGAAGTGTAGGAGCTTGAGAACACATAGTGAGGCCCTGGATGTTTCCTTGCTGCACTGCATGAGAGATTAGAGCAGAAAGACCCTCGCTACATAAAATAAATATGTATGGGGAAAGAGGATCCCCTTGTCTGATACCTCGAGTCGGGGTAATGGTCTGTGAGGGCTCTCCTTGAATCAAGATTGAATGAGACACTGAGGTGATGCATCTCATTACAATTTGGATCCATGGAGGAGGAAAGCCAAGCTTAGTGAGAATTGCATGTATACAACTCCAATCGAGCCTATCATAGGCTTTACTGATGTCAAGCTTCAAAGAGAAGAAACCCGCTTCTTGATGTCTCAACTTATGCATGAAGTGAGCTGCCTCATTTGCCACCAGTGTGTTATCTGAGATCAACCGGCCAGGTACATAGGCACTTTGCAATGGAGATATGATTTTTGATAAATTTGTTTCAACCTGTTTGCCACCACCTTGGAGCCGATTCTGCAGACTACATTACACAGTGCAATCGGCCGAAAGTGCATGGCCTCAGTAGGGTTTTGAATTTTTGGGATGAGACACAAGTAGGTGTAGTTTGAGCACTGCACATTTCTCCTCTTTCCAATAGATTCTTCACTGCTGTACACACATCCTCAGAAACAATATTCCAATATTTTTGATAGAAGAACGGGGACATACCATCCGGTCCAGGGCTTTTGGAAGGGTGCATCTGGAAGAGTGCATGCCGAATCTCATCACTGGTATAAGGTTTCATCAAGTTACTACACATGTCCGTCGTGACCTTCACTGGAGTAGCTTCCATTACTGTATTGATAGCATCCCTTTCTACCAATTCAGCAGTAAAAATTTGTTGGAAGTAGCTTAACAGAAGTCTGTGAATTTCCTCCGGTGTCACTTGCCAGGTTCCGTGCTCATCATTCAGGCCCTTTATGGTGTTCTTACTTCTGCGGTTTGATGCTTTTCGGTGAAAGTAAGCAGAGTTTCTATCACCCTCTTTTAACCAAGTAGCTCGAGATCTTTGCCTCCAATACTTTTCCGCTTGAGAGAGAAGTTGGCTATAGTGTGAGTGCAGGAATTTTTGTTCTGCATAGTTATTTGGAGAGAAAGGTTGAGCCATGAGCACCTGTACCTGATCCTGAGTTTTCCTCATTTCAGTTTGCAGCCTATTAAAATCTGTGCGGTTCCAACTATCCAGTTTTGCACCAATAGCCTTACATTTACTTCCCAGCTGAGCTAATGCATTGCTTGTCAATGGAGTTGCCCATTCCTGCTGTATGATCTTCAAACAGTCATCTTTGCCGTACTAGTTTTGAACTTTTGATCAAAACGGAAAAGTTTTCGACTTTTGCTCTTTGTACTCTCTCCTTCAGAATTTCAATAAGCAGAGGGCAGTGGTCTGATTCCGAGAGTGGTAGAGTTATAACTCTACTACAAGGGAATTGAATTTTCCATGTTTGTGATTGAAAACCTCGATCCAGTCTTTCCTTTGTATATGGTCCATACCAAGTATATCTGCTTCCTACGAACTGGGCCATATCACTTAGATCAGCATCAATCATAGCCTTTCTGAATTTGAGCATTGCTGCCAGAGCACGTTCATTCGCTCCAGATTTGTCCTTTTTCCACATAACTTCATTAAAATCACCTGCCATCAGCCATGGTAGGTTACTAACCGATGCTGCCAAAGACCGAATCAGATTCCATGTGTGATCTCGACCTCCTCTCGCTGCTATTCCATATATACCAGTGAAACGCCATAATGGCATCCCAGGTTTTCCAATGATAGCATCAATATGATTTGCTGACCATCCTTGGATCTCAACATGAGTGTCATCATTCCAAAGGATCGCTAAACCCCTCGAATTGTCATGAGGTACACAGAAAAAATCTTTGAAGCCGAGACATTGCTTTGTGGTTGATGGTATTTGCTTGGGCTAGGGTTTCTGAGAGGAAGATGATACTTGGTTTTCTTGCGCGAACCAGGTCAACTAACGCTCGTTGGGTCTCCTTATTGACAATGCCTTGACAGTTCCATACCAAGATGTTACCTTGGAGCATGGCTAGGGTTTGATATTGCCGGTAGTGGAAACGGCGACTTGGTGACAAACGCACGGGCCGCGCTGCCTTAGGGTTTCGTTGAAATAGATTATAGTCATTTGTCAATTGATGGAACCATTAGAATAGATAAAGAGTAGTTTAGATTTTATGAAATTTAACTAAATTCACACACTCCTTATTTTAGAGGAGCCGAATCCAGGTCAGGTCGGATCTGGCTCCTTTAAAGTGAGTTATGTGAATTTAGTTAAATTTTATAAAATCTAGGCTTTGTATCTAATCTAATGGTTCTCCAACAATTAACACATCATTTTTCCATTAATTTTTTTTGTTTTTTATCTAAACCATGGTTAACTTTTGACTCCAAAAGAAAAAAAAAAAAGGAAAAAAAAATTGTTTCTCCTCTGCTTCAAGTTCTTTCTTTCTTTCTACTCTGCTTCAAGTTTCTTCTCTTTGCTTCCATGGTTGCAGACTAACCTTGGAATTAGTGACTTCTTGCAATTGTTTTTATCAATTTATTTAGCAGGAAGCGCACTATGCCAAAATATTCATCAGACGACAGTCTAGGTCTGTCGTCTGACAGTTTTTTTTATGTCGTCTGAGGCTGTGTCGTGTGATTGACCTCAGACGACAGTTTTCCATCGTCGTCTGATATCTGTTCAGACGACATATCTTATGTCGTCTGGAAGAAGCTGAATCTGGAAGGTTTCAGAAAAATATGTCGTGTTAATGGATTACATACAACATATAAATGTCGACTGAAGCCAGAATAAGGAAGAAATTAATGATGTCTCAAAAGAAAACCAACAACATATATATGTCGTCTGATAAAGCAATTATGTCGTCTGATAGTCTATTAGACTTCATATTTTTGTTGCTTGTTATAAAGACTTATGTTGTCCGATTGTCTGTTGGAATTCACATTCTTGTTGCTTTTTATAAGCACTAATGTTGTTTGACTATGAATTGAACTTCATATGTAACAAAATTAAGAATCAAAGAAAGTAAAACTTCATTGATGTTGATAATCCACTTCAATTAAAAAAGTACATAATATTTTTTTATCGTAATCCATAAAAGGCTATAAGTTATGGTCCAACTTTCAATCTAATATCTATTCACTAAAATGAATATATGGACCTAATCTATTTCTAGAAATGATATACCGAAACCTGTTAACGATGTCAACATTGATGTCATTCCTCTCAATGGGGCTTCAAGTCGCAAAATGACCTCGGAATCTTCTGCAAACACTTATACCTACATATTGACCAAATCAACAACAAAAAGAATGAGAGATTAGTTCATTTGGTGCATGCTCCACACACACATGGATCCTCTTCCTGATAATTCGGTAGTATACAATCAGAAAATCATCAAAATTGAACTGTGGGCATAACAGGTCATAGCAAATGAGTTGTTAAATTGAACAAATTAAAACAGGGCATACAACAAAAGAAACATAAGCTCATGAGGAAGCAACTTTTATCATCTCTATTATTCTAAAAATGACTGAAAACAAAGCAAGTACTTAAAACCAAAATGACTTATATTGTTGCTCCATGACAGACATTTAATTAATCTATGACTACATACCCAACCTTGATTCAACAATTCCATTCTTTTGTGCATTGTCTGTGGTGCCTATTTCTATCAAGTTTGTCAATCTAGTAGAGAGCAGTAATGAACTTTGCACGATATGTATACAAGTTACAGTTTGCTTTGCTTTCGTAATTAACTTAGCTATTACAATCTATAACTATATATGTATAGCTAGGAGTTGTCATCAGCAAAGACCCTTCATACATTAAATATACGTATGCTAATGTAGGTACTGAGCAAACAAACATATACTAAAGATTCAAAGCAATTTGTACATAAAATAAATATGGAATAAGTTATAAGCAAGTCATTCACCACTTTGCATCTCTTAGATGCAAATAAGACTAGGGCGACAATCACTATCATCATTTTCACTCAAAAGTGAAATCGAGCTATTACAAATTGGAAGCAAGAGCTAATAGTCATAATGGTGAAGAAGGTGAATACCTTGACCAGTTGACCGCTGCACATGCACGAGTTCAGGTTTTACATCAAGTTTTTCAGAAGTGGAGCAACCAAGTGGAATTCTACATGATCTCAGTAGCCAATACATTTTCATAAGCAATAGTACAAGTTATGATTCTTATAATTCAAAATGATATTAAAAGCTACTTTGTGTAACTAAATTAGTACGAGTTTGAAAAAATCATGAATCAGTTAAGGTTTTAAGCATGCATGATGTTCTGCAGATAACATCAAAACCTTGTTAAAAAATGTAGCTGACACGAGCCGCCCCGAATTTCACCCTAAACCAGGAGTAAATCGTGCGGGGACCACCTCCAAGGAAAGATTTACCGTAAAATTCGGTACAACCTCCCTTGAAAATGGACAACCCTTCCAATAAAAACCTACAAACACTTCTAAAGGTTCCAAATCCAACCTTAACTTCTGGAGCCTTCGTGCTCCTCAAAAACAATCATCACCAACAGGATAATAAACATTATCTAAGATAATATACATCATCCGTCAAATATTCTAAAATATAAACAAGCCTTCACCCACAACCAAAAATATATACATTAAACCCAAGTATTCAGAGCTACTAGACACTAGCGAAAGCAAAAAAAAGACAAGTAGGCTAAACAGGTAACCTACTGGTGAAAGGTGGTGGAAATACGGGTGACTATGCCTCGTCTCCTACTAGATTCAATCCGAACTCTGCAGACTGGGCATTTTAAAACAAAGGGCCCAGGGGAAGATATTTAATAATATTAGAGTGAGTGGACAAAAATAATTTAATAATAAACTATTTATGCATTCCCAATTTAATTTCATAGAAAAATATACTGCATGCGGCAGCTTAAAAGTGTTCAACTCATAAACTGGCAATTTTACGACTAGCACTGGCTAGTCACAAACTCAAATAAAATGGAGCCTCTCAGGCTAAACCATATATATTCATATATTCGTATGTATCTACACTCGTCAGACTCTTTGTATGAATCCTAGAAACAATTCAGAAAAATAGAAATTCATACAAGGCTACAACGCTGGCGTCTAACGCTCACGTTGCGCCATAATGGTATTTTTCCTCACGTTGCGTCTAACGCTCATATATACGTGTGGACTCCCTATATGAAAACCTAAATAAACTGAAAAAGAAAGAAGTTTTCATATAGGGCTATGACGCTTGTATCTAACACGCACGACACGCCATAATGATATTTTTACCTCATTATGACGGACCAAGCACGTATGGCTAGCTAGCATTTATATACATACTAAATTCATAATATCCAAAATATATATATCCACCGAAAATCTCATTTTCGGGATCTCTCCAAAGGAGGAAAAATTATCAAATAGGCGAGAAATCAATAAATCTCATCAGAATAAACAAATGATTAATAAAATCATTCATCGCATGCTTTTTATTTAAAACAAAGGTCCACTCACAAATTAGGCCTAAGCCTGATGACGCTCCAAGGCTTCTTCTGCTCGGGCCTCCTCACGTCCTGTTCCAAATATATAATTAATTTACCAACTAAATTCCAGTATTTATAAAATAGGCAAAATTAATTGAGAGCCACAATTACGCTCATCATTGCCTAAGTTCGATATTCTTAAATCGGAACGATCCAAACTTTTATATCATAGTCGGCAGTCGTATAAACAACCTTTCCTAGAAATTCACAAACCTATTCAAAACTCGTCCGAAAATTCTAAAACTCATTTCATTAAATTCCTCATAAAAATCTCCACCAAAAACAATTTTTCCAGCGGTGGCGCCGGCGGCGGCCGGCGACCAGCTCCGGCGACGTCTAAATTCTACCAAATTTTAACAGCAGCTTCCTCTCAACATCCCAAACAACTTTCATAACTATCACTAAGTCCAATTTCAAGCCTAACTAGGTCAATCGAACGAAAACATCCTAAAAGCCTTAGAATTTCAACTTCGAATTTCTCCTTACCGAGCTCAAGAAGGATCGAGCCTTTTGGAGGGGTTGTTGCACGGGAGGAGAGCTTCAAAACCGTACCAAGCTTGCCCGGATTGGTGGCCGGAGGAGGGAGTTCCGGCGAAGGGAAGCTCAAGGCAGCCGCGCCTTTCGGGCGGCACTGCTCCTTCACGGCGGCGCTAGGGAGGCTGTGACCGGTCTAGAATGGAAGTTGGGTTGATGGCCGACCTTTTGGGACCGGTGCGGCGGCGAACGGTGGCCGGACGGCGGAGAAGAAATTTTTGGCAGGGGGGGAGAGTCGGGAGAGAAAGAGAGAGAGGAGAGAGAATCGGGAGGGAAGAGAGAGAAATATGTTGGGCTTGACCCAACTGGTTCCAACCCACATATACCCAATCCAAAAATTTAACACCCCCAAAAATAATACCCTAATAAAAATTACCTTTTACTAGCTAAATTTACCATTTTTTTTATCGTCATTACATTTTTCTCCTACGAATAACTTTCCGAAATAATCGTCCCTCAAAACCCCTCTAGGGACCAATTAAACTATATGTCAATGTCGGAGACGGTAAAATTCTTATTATAATCAAGCTAGTAAATAAGATAAAATCTTACGGGTCGGGATGTGACAATTCTCCCCTCCCTATAAAAATTTCGTCCTCGAAATTTACATACCTGTCATTCGAAGAGGTAGGGATACTGCTGCATCATTTACTCCTCTAATTCCCAAGTAGCTTCTTCTACTTGATGACTTCTCCAAAGCACCTTGACAAGTGAGATTGTCTTGTTCCTGAGCACTTGCTCCTTTCGGTCGAGAATCTGAACCGGTTCCTCTTCATAGGACAAATCTCTCGTCAAACTGATCGGTTGCTCTTGCAGTACATGAGAAGGATCGGCAATATACTTGCGAAGCATGGATACATGAAACACATTATGTATCCTGGCTAATTCTGGAGGCAAAACTAACCGATAAGCAAGTAAGCCAACTCGCTCTATAATCTCATAAGGGCCGATATACCTCGGACTAAGCTTCCCACACGTACCGAAACGTACAACCCCTTTCCAAGGAGATAATTTCAAGAACACCCAATCACCCACTTGAAACTCAAGATCTTTCCTACGGACATCTGCATAACTCTTCTGCCTACTTTGAGCGGCCTTGAGTCTATCTCTAACCACTTTAATCTTCTCATTTGTCTCATGGATTAACTCTGGGCCACAAAGCTTTTTTCCCCCACTTCATTCCAACATAAAGGCGTACGACACTGTTTCCCATAAAACGCCTCAAAGGGAGCCATACCAATGCTAGAATGATAACTATTATTATAAGCAAATTCCATCAAGGATAGGTTCTTATCCCAACTCCCTCTGAACTGCAAAGCACAAGCTCTCAACATATCCTCCAAAGTCTGAATAGTCCTCTCGGACTGCCCATCAGTCTGAGGATGAAAAGCAGTGCTGAAATGTAATCGGGTACCTAAAGCTGCTTGAAGAGCTCTCCAGAATTTAGAAGCAAATCTAGGATCCCGATCTGATACTATTGATTCAGGCACACCATGAAGCCTCACAATTTCATTCACATAAAGTTCCGCCAATTTATCTAATTTATACTTCTTTCCCACTAGCAAGAAATGTGTAGACTTGGTGAGTCTATCCACAATCACCCAAACACCGTCATGCCCTTCACGGGTACGAGGTAAACTAAAAACAAAATCCATGGTGATGTGGTCCCACTTCCACACTGGAATAGGTAACATACATTGAGCTAATTTTTCAATATATAAGTTGAGAGCAAAGTGTTCTATTCTGTTTGAATAGCTACATGAAAGATTAAATGTTTTGAACAGATTTCAATTAATAATAGACATTGCTTTGCTTTGCTTTCTTTTGCATTCTGTGTATGTCAATACATGTAACTAGTTATGTAGCATGTATGTAACTACCCAGGTAACTATCCATCTATAGTTACATGGATAGTTACATAGGTAGCTTAATGTAGTTACATAAGTCAAAGTAAATAATAATTGCAGTGTGCCGCTGCACCGCGACGGCAACGTTCCGCTACTTTTAGCATGTTGTTGAACTACAACAAACACTTTATGCTTCTTGGCCATAACAACATACTCAAATGCAAAAGTAAATGGACATGTAACTAGTAAATGCAAATGTAGTTGACCATCTATAGTTACATGGATAGTTACATAGGTAGTTTAATGTAGTTACACAAGTCAGGTACACATAATAATTACACAATCCAAATGATAATATGTAACTAGTCAAGTAACTGTTGAAAACAACGTAACTGACTATGTAACTGTTTATGTAACTAATCATGTAACTGTTCAAATCCAAACGATTCTCCCTTGCCTTGACTCATCAATCCCTCTGACTCCTTCGCAGGCTCTTTGTCATTCCCGCCTGGTTCGTCAACCTCTTGGTCTTCGTTGGCTTGCTAGAGAAGGGTGCCGAGGAATTTGGCTTTGAAACCAAAAGGAGAACCCCCAAAACATCAAAGAAAGAGAGCATTAGACAATAATTTGTTGGAGAAACAGTGCATATGCAAATACATGCAAAAGAGAGAACATTCGTTTGGACAGATGAACTTGTATATTAGACACATACTAACAATAATATCTAACTAGAAAACAAGCTACAATACTACAAACTCTGCTCAGTACTTTAGAAGAATAGCTAGAGAGGAAACTAGTTATCAACAATTGAAGAAATCACTATAAACCAGAGCCTATATACCCTTTGTAATTGCAGTTCCACAAAAGAATACCTAATCCCCAGCAAAGCTAACCCAAGCATGATTCCTCAAGGGAATCATTAGATGCTTTAACTCAGGCATGATTCCCAGAGCCTATTACTGCTGTAACTCAAACCATATATATGCTCACCAAAATTCAATAATTAGCAAATTTTATCATCCAAATCCACCTTCTACTTTCAAGCTTAAACTCCCAGATTCAGATTCATGCACTTCATATGATGAATGCTCAATTACTAAGACATGACCAAAAACACCCATGTTCAACTTCTCTACAATCCTAATAGCCGGTGAAAACAAACAGAATTTGCAGAAAACAAACAGAAAAAGCAAATCCTCAACGAGACACCTTTTGTTGCTTTACCAAAATATAGCAAAGAAACAATCAGATTCAGCAACAGTAGCTACAACAAATATTTTCATATCCAAATGCATACATCACCCCAGTTCATAATCCAAATCCATAATCCCAGATCTTCAAAACTCAACCAAACTCAAGTTCAATAAGGAGGTGAAACGAAACTACAACAGGCTTCTTTACCTCGTCAAGATGAAGCTACCGCCATCGGTCTCGATTGCAGCAGTGGCCGAATTAGAAGCATCAATTGTAGATCATTCAGTTGGAAGTTCTAGAGTGGAGGTTCATCATATTATCTGAGAAAACAACAGAAATATACCAATACATTTTGCAACAACCATTGGTTTAAGAAAGCAAGCTAGCTGCTTTTTAGTTATCATGTTTTAGGTGATCACTGCTAGAGGAAAAGGGTCAGTGACACTTTTCTTTATATCAGTTATTATGGTTTTTGAAAATAGCTAAAAGGGCCACTTTATTAGTCCTAAAACTTGAATGGCAACAAATAAGGCATGAAAATCAAAACGTTAATACAAGAAATAGGCCAGCTATGAGAAAAGGCACATTCCTTGATTGAAAATCATAGCAATTTGTGGTAATGAAGTTCTAGGAGGTTTGCTCACACCTGATAATCCAGTTGACTGGAGTTCTGAGACTGTAGCTTTTCAACTAATTTAAGTGCTTTCATATCCAGCAACTAGCACTGCAAAACCTGCATTAGGAATTAGAATAAGCACAAGATGGCAACAATTTTAAAACCCCAACTGAATATCATAGCCATGAGGCAGTCCTGTAGTTTATATAGTACAATAAGTACGTAGTTGTTCTAATCATGAAGTCAAACCACGGATGTCGGATCTAGATAGTGGCCAGCTCTTTCTTTTTCTTGCATCATGCACTAGTCCACTTGTAGAGTGCAGAATAAAGGGTAAACCATCACATATACATTATCCCATTAGTTATTATTAGACCCTAAGGGATTGAACAAAAGAAAAACCTTATGAATATAATCAGTCAATGAGTCATGCACCACCCACTGAGAAGATAACTGGGAGTAGAAAGCGGCACTTTCATCAAGCATTTCCTACACAAAGTTTTCATAGTATGGTGTTGATATGTTTTTGCCAATTTCCATAAAGATACTCATGACATCTTGCAGCATCTTTGTATCAATCTGCTTCCCATGACGCTCTTCACAAATCTGTAGCAAATATATGTCAAATACAACTCCAAAGATGAGGCTTAGGTTATTAAACCATTTGAACCAAATAAACAAACCAAAGACAATGCAGCTGCCTGTATTCTACTAAGCAGCATATGTTGAAGACCTGAAAGAAAAAGAGAATTATTTCTGGCATCCAAATGCATACATCACCCCAGTTCATAATCCAAATCCATAATCCCAGATCTTCAAAACTCAACCAAACTCAAGTTCAATAAGGAGGTGAAACGAAACTACAACAGGCTTCTTTACCTCGTCAAGATGAAGCTACCGCCATTAGTCTCAATTGCAGCCGTGGCCGGAGTCAAAAAAATTTCCAGAGATGCCGAGAAACATTCGAGCTTCGATTCTCTTTCACCGGATCTCGTCACCCCCAAAGCCACAAACATGACTGCGACGCTGAGAGGAAGCTATGTCCACCGGTACGATGTCATGAGAAAGGGCACATCTCCGTCGCTCTTTTAGGGGTCGGGTTTTCAGATGAGACGCTTACTGATCTTGGAGAGACGGGAAAGACAGAAGGGTATAAGCGTCAATAAAAAAATCTCAGATGGACTGTTATATCATTTAATAACTTTAGAGGTAACAATTTTATCATCTAATATGTTTTGGAGGTTACCTTTTATCATGTGGAACAATTAAAGATTTTTTTATCATTTGTATTTGTAAATGGTAGTTTTGTGTTATATGCCCTAAAACTAATTCAAAAAATAAAATAAATTATATAATTAACATGTGCCACATCATTGATACATGGAGTTTTTGCTTTAATGGATTAATTATTTGCTTATCTTTCTAAATAAAATAAAATAAATTATATAATTAAAGTGATAATAAAAGTTCAAGACAGATAAATGAATTTTTCCAGAACAATGGAATAGCAACGCTTCAATCCAATTGTTCATGAGATATGTTTTTTACTCATGTTTCATGTACGATCAACCATTCATTTGCTACGTACTACGACATCAATTTTCAGTTGGTACTTATTTTTTTCTTTTGAAGAAAATTAATTGATACTTTGATCAATAGATTGTAGGAATCCTATTAAGGCAAAAGAAATTGGGGTTTTAGAAGAAAGAAGAAACTCTAATAGGTTCTGGTGAAATATGATATTAGTCTTACCAGCAGCATCATGGAAAGAGTGAATGAATTATTATCTCATGGCCTTATCTAGATGCTATAAGGCCTTATCTAGCATTCTAGCTGCTATACATGTGCCAAATTATTCTCAGTTTGCCTCATATTCAACAATTGGTGAAGAGGTTTAAGAAGTTGCTGAAAGAGGAAGATGGGTTCTGGTGAATTAGGGTTATGTTTTTTGTTTTTTGCCTTGTTTTTTTTTTTTTTTTTTTGAAAGAGTTTTTTTTCTGAGAATGAAGAGTTTATTAATTAAGAAAATTAGATATGCTGAAATTTATAATAGAATATGATGACGTAGTAGATGCCATGTAATTGGGTATTAGATTTTGGTATAACTTTTTGGTGGACATAGCGGGACTCTTGCATCGATATCTTAATGAATTTTAAGAACTCAACTCAATGATTAGATTTTTGAAACTCTAATACATAGTAGATTCTCTGACACGACCCACCCCAAATTTCACCCTAAACCCGGAGTAAATTGTGCGGGCACCACCTCCAAAGGAAGATTTACCGCTAACTTCGGTACAACCTCCCTTGAAAATGGACAACCCTTCCAAACCCAAACCTGCAAACACGTCTAAAGGTTCCAAATCCAACCTTATAGACTCCTGGAGCCTTCGTGCTCCCCACAAATCACAACCTCTCCCAATATAGATTTACTAATCTAACAAAGATCCTAAAATAAACAACCACATATTCAGAGCAACTCTATTTGAGAGGAAATGAACTATAAATAAATAGAAAAGAGCGGAAGCTATACTATTGACTATGCCTCTTCTCCATGTACGCCCGATCTCAACTATGCAATCCTGCAGACTGGGCATTTTAAAACGAAGGGCTCGGGGGGAAGACATTTAATAACGTTAGAGTGAGTGGACATAAATAATTTAATAACAAAATATTTATGCATTCCCATTTTAATTTCAAAGAAAATATACTGCATGCGGCAGCTCAAAAGCGCTCAATTCATAATCTGACAATTTCACGACTAGCACTGGCTAGTCACAAACTCAAATAAAATGGAGCCTCTCAGGCTAAACCATATATAATCATATATTCGTATGTATCTACACTCGTCAGACTCCTTGTATGAATCTTAGAAACAATTCAGAAAAATAGAAATTCATACAAGGCTACAACGCTGGCGTCTAACGCTCACGTTGCGCCATAATGGTATTTTTCCTCATTATGACCGAAAAGGGACGGTGTACATATACGTGTGGACTCCCTATATGAAAACCTAAATAAACTAAAAAAGAAAGAAGTTTTCATATAGGGCTATGACGCTTGTGTCTAACACGCACGACACGCCATAATGGTATTTTACCTCATTATGACGGACCGAGCACGTATGGCTAGCTAGCATTTATATACATACTATTCTCATAAAATCCAAAACATATATATCCACCGAAAATCTCATTTTCGGGATCTCTCCAAAGGAGGAAAAATTATCAAATAGGCGAGAAATCAATACATCTCATCAGAATAAATAAATGATTAATAAAATCATTCATCGCATGCTTTTTATTTAAAACAAAGGTCAACTCACAACTTTAGGCCTAAGCCTGACGTCGATCCGAGGTCTCTCCAATTTGAGTCTCCTCACGTCCTGTTCCAAATGTATAATTAATTTCCCAACTAAAATCCAGTATTGATAAAATAGGCAAAATTAATCGAGAGCCATAAATACGCTCATCATTGCCTAAGTTCGATATTCTTAAATCGAAACGATCCAAACTTTAATATCATACTTGGCAGTCATAAATACAACCTTCTCCAGAAATTGATTTAAATCCTACGATCGGATTTTACATTATTTAACCGCCAAAATACCAAACTTCGAAAATTCACAAACCTATTCAAAACTCGTCTGAAAATTCCACAATTCACTTCATTAAACTCCTCTAATTATTACACATTTAAAATATTACAAAACCCCAAAACGGCGGCGGCGGCGGCGGCCGGAGGTCGATTCCGGCGACGTCCAAATTCTACCAAATTTTAACAGAATCTTCCTCTCATCATCCCAAACAACTTTCATAACTATCACTAAGTCCAATTTCAAGCCTAACTAGGTCAATCGAACGAAAACATCTAAAAGCCCTAGAATTTCAACTTCGAATTTCTCCTTACCGAGCTCAAGAGGGATCGAGCCTTTTGGAGGGATTGAAGCACGGGAAGAGAGCTTCAAAACCGTACCAAGCTTGCCCGGATTGGTGGCCGGAGGAGGGAGTTCCGGCGACGGAAAGCTTTAGGCAGCTGCGCCTTTCGGGCGGCGTTACTCCTTCACGGCGGCGCTACATGGCCGGTCACCGGCCCAGGCTGGACGAGCGGCGTCCAGCTGCCAGACGCGACCCGTGTGGCGGCCAGGCGTGGCGGACGGCGGCGAACGACGGAGAGAGACTTCCGGCAGCGGGAGAAGAGAGGGAGAGCATCGGGGGAGAAAGAGAGAGAAAGAGAGAAGAGAAAAGAAAAAGAAACGGGCTTGGGCCTTACACCAACCCGGCCCAACACCATAAAAAAAAAAAAACTCAAATCCAAAATTTAACACCCCCAAAATAAAATACCCTAATAAAAATTACCTTTTACTAGCTAAAATTTACTATTTTACCGTCGTTACATTTTTCTCCTACGAATAACTCTCCGAAATAATCGTCCCTTAAAACCCCTCTAGGGACCAATTAAACTATATCTCAATTTCGGAGACGGTAAAAATTCTTATTATAACCAAGCTAGTAAATAAGATAAAATTTACGGGTCGGGATGTGACAATTCTCCCCTCCTTATAAAAATTTCGTCCTCGAAATTTACATATTTGTCATTCGATGAGATAGAGATACTGCTGCCTTAGTTGCTCCTACGATTCCCAAGTAGCTTCCTCTATTTGATGTCTCTTCCACATAACTTTAACAAGAGGAAAAATGTTTTGCTTCTAAGCACTTGCTCCATTCGGTCGGGAATCTGAACCGGTTCCTCTGCATAGGACAAATGTTTCGTCAAACTGATTGGCTGCTCTCACAACACATAAGAGAGATCGGCAATAGACTTGCGAAACATGGATACATAAAACACATTATGTATCTTGGATCACTCCGGAGGCAAAACTAATCGATACGCAAGAGAGCCAACTTGATCTTAAAACCCATAAGAACCAATAAATCTCGGACCAAGCTTCCACGTTACCAAAATGTACCACCCATTTCCAAGGAGACAATTTCGAAAACACCCAAACATTCACTTGAAACTCATGGTCCTTCCTACGGACATCTTTATAATTCTTCTCAAATACTTTAAATCCTTCATTGAACTATCACTAACGTTTACACGTAAGTGAGTTCAATGATACCTGTTCCAGAGTACGAGTACCTGTAGGTATGTACACTAATTCCTGTGCAATGAAAAATCTCTATCACCATCGGCTCAAATCTCCTAACGTCATGCAACAACCTCGTCAATACGCTGCTCACAATTTGACAATGAAGCCCACTTGCTAGGAAACTAGAGTTCACGCATTCCCACATGCTCATAGGGTCAAAATTAAGACCCGCTAAATGAATAGATTTAAGGATGCACACACTGCATAACTGCAACAATCACTTCTAGTACCGAGACACTTGCGCGAAGTCAAAGTTCTTGCAAGTCCAAAAGAAAATCTTGCTCTGCCTAAGTGACCAGTCCGCTAACCCGTTTATTAAACGGATCAGATACAGATCGAGGTTGATCCGATTCGTTAAGGACCCGGATCCGTTTTAAAATAATTAAATAATATTTTTATAAATATAATATTATTGATAAATATTAAATAATATAGTAATTATTTGGATAATATAAACGTTTAAATTGCGTCTAAAGTATGATCATTTGATGAAGTTGAAGATTACGATGCCTATGTTCTTTTTATGCTCTTTGCTAAATACATTGGAGCTATAATATTTTGGATATATTAGTTTATTGTTAAGGAGTATTTTGGCCATGTAATTCAACTTTTGATGAAAACCTTTATTTTGTTATAATATTTCATTAGTATTTTATGAAAATTTATGATAAAATTAAGAAATTATTATTTAAAATTTAAAAATATTTATAATCATAAACAGATCGGATTAACGGGTCGGGTATCCGTTAACCCGCCGGATCCGGATTTGGATCTAGTTATCAAAGATCCGGCGGGTAACGGGTCGGATCCGGATCCAAAATTTTATTACGGATCCGGATACGGATCTACCTAGATCCGGTCCAGATCCGGTCCATTTACAGGTCTAATTGTATGCTGAAGATAGGTCATGATCAGTGTGATAAACAATTAACTAATATACTCATGTTCTTGGTGAATCATTTAATTTACACAACGCAATTCGTCATTAATTCCATGTTTAAGCAAAGAGAAGTATATGGGGAAGCAGGAAAAAAAAAACTTGATGCAGAGGAGATATGACAACGAGAAGTCTTTTTTTTTTTTTTGGAGTTAAAAGTAAGTTAACCAAGGTTTAGATGAAAAACTATAACATTGGTTGAAAAGTGATTTGTCAACTGATGGAACCATTAGCTTAGATAAATAGTCTAGATTTTATGAAATTTAATTAAATTCACACACTCATTTTAGAGGAGTCGGATCCGATCGACCTAAATAATGTTTGATTAACAACTTACCAACTTGTCATAGCCCACCACCGGCATATCTATCTATAATGAGCGTAAAAGTTGTAGAGCAATCCTTGAATTTGAGGACCTAATTATGGCTGTGGTGACGACCCTCTAGCTTCCTGACGACGTGTGAGACGCGAAACTTGATTGTACATGGTGTTCTGAAAGGGGATGGGCACTGCGGCGACACGAAGTTTTGGTATCTACGTCTACTTCTCGGTTATGGGTGCGGCAGGCAGTTTTTTTTGGATCGATCTCTCTTCCGGCGATGGTGGATTGGGTGCTTTGATCTAGTCGACGTTTGGAGTGACAAATTAGAATTTGGTTGCGATGGTGATCAGGTAGTGACCATCTTGCGTCAGTCTTGGTTTGCGACGATGACAGATTAGAATCGGTTGTGACGGGTCGAGGCGGTCAAAAGCTTCTGTCGAAGGTCGACATTTGTGGGGTTCCAAAGGGACGGTGGTGGATCTATAAGGGCGGTTGGGTTGACTGTTCTTGTCGAAATCCAAGTTTAAGCGGTGGAGGCGATTTATGGAAAATACTTGCATCCGAACTAGTATGTACGTGTACGTCCGGACACTCTCTTATTTACATACTTTTGCCAATGTAAATCATGATCTTAACCGTTTAAAAGTTGAATTAATCAATAAAAATCATCTATGCAACAAATCAATATAAAAAAAATCTATTTGCTCAGCAAATTGACAATTCTGGTGAAAAGTAGCAGTTCTAGTAAATTAATGCCGAAAACTACACCTGCTCAGTATAGACATGTCACAGTGCCGCGAGTCTCTAAAACAAAAACTAAGAAAAACGTAAGACAGTTTATTTAAGAAAACTTTCAAACAAACACAACAGATGCGTAAAGATATTTTGAGGTGTAATCTTGATCTACTAGTGCTCCATCACTTAAGTGTCTATATGCAAGGGCGTTCTAATGTCTACACTAAATAATTCAGCAAGGTAAGCAGTTACGAAGGAATGCGTGGAACTAGCATCGATTAAGAATTCAGAATGAGATAGAAAGTTGTACCCTCATTTGTAGTATGCTGATCTTCATTGTTTCCTCCTGTTAATACAAAGAGTGGCTTTCAACGAGTGTTATTTCAACGTCCAGCACCGCGACCATCACTCTAAAACCACTAAGTATCACTAAACATCTGATGTAGTAATAAAAAATGGAAGGAATTGGAAAACCTAATGCTCTGATACCACTTTCTGATTTTTCAAAGGCCTTGTGCATCTTAAGTTTTTAAGTATTTTCTGTCGACACTTAAGCTCCTTAGGATGTACGATGCTATGACATCAATAGAGGCGTTACATTATTGAACCAAGATCGGAGTTTCATAAAAGACAACAACTTTTAGCTTTGGGTTCGACGGAGTGATCGTTTCTCATGCATGTTGTAAGGTCCCATTATAACTCAAAATCTGATTCTCATTCGGACTATCCTTCAGAGATAAATCCTAGAAAGACAAAGACATCTCTCTGACAGACTCAGCCTTTTCTTTTGTTTAATATTCATCACAACCAGAAGCCCTATGAATAAATAAACCACATGTCCTGCAAAAACCTTAAACCTTCTCAAAGATCAAATCAAGTTCAAGAGCCACATAGCTTCTGATTCTGCATCTCACATCAAATTGGATTTTGACTTTCTATTCAACTTCTATCTTGTTAAGGTGTTAAGCGTCGTATGATCGAAGGCCTCAATTGTTCTCAAAGACTCTCCAATACATCTCATGACAACCTGTTTTTTATTATGACTTGCAGAGAAAATTCTAGTATGCAGCACGACATCCTATGCCGATTCCACTAGAAGACAAACTAGCTAAGGTCATCAAGAGCTTTTTCAGAAAACACAACCGGAAACCTTCCCAACAAGTTTTGCTTTTAGTTAATATATTTATGTCTTGTTTTCTATGTTTACCTCTAGTAATTTTAAAAATTGACAGAGCATGGTGGGCCTATGAGTTTGAATTTGTTTATTTACCATAATATGAATATATAAATTTATCCTCTTACTCAAAGGTAAGCAATTAATTTTTCATCATTGGAGAATATATTGCTACCAGATTAGAATTTTTAGCAGAAGCTAAACGATTATATAAAGAATTGCAAGAAGAAAGAGAAAAATTTAGAAAACTAAAAGAAAGAAGAGATAAGCTCCCTAGAAGTACCAAAAACTACTGGGAGATTATTTTCAGTTACAAAGAAGGATATACGAGCCAAGAGAAAAAATTGAAATTCGTCAAGAAACTTTTGAACTAGACCAAAAACCTCTTGATATTTTGAGCATCGGTTAGATCCGCCCTAGTTGGTATCAGAGCCTGCTTGGCTTAAAAGCAGGTGAGAAAAAGGTTTATGCCACAGAGTTGGCTTCTCTTGACTAACAAGAGAGAACCCAAACTTAAAAATTATCAGTCTTTTTGTACTACAAAAGGAACTGATACAAAGGAACTGATAAGTGGGAAGTGTGTTTTCATACAAGGTATATTCAAGAAAATCAATACTCCATTGAATATGTTTGTAGAGTATTGAATACACTCTACGACGAACATATTCATCTCCAAAGAGAGATCGGAGTAGAAGAGCTTGATCCATCAAGATCAAGCTTAAGTGAGTTCCTAGATCATTTATCTAGGGATAAGACCTCTGAAAAGGTTACAGAACAACTCGAGAGATTTAATTTAAGGATTAATCAACTTGAGGAAATAAATTCAAAAATTGGTAGGTTTGAAATCAAGCTAGATTACCTCAAAGAAAAGCAATATCTAATAGATATTGAAAAGAAATTAGTTTGTACTGAGAATCTTGCAAACAATATTCACCAGCAAGCAGTAAAACTAAGAGACACGTACTCAAGAAAACTTGAAAAAGCTTTTAGAAACTCTTATCTCCATAATAGGATGAATCAAAGAGTAGATTTAAAAGTAAAACAAGAAGATGTAAAAGCTATTGGCTTTCATTGTCCTACTGAGAAACTTGCTGAAAATGTAGAAGCAATAATTCATCAGCAGAACATAATATCGCTTATCTCCAAGAGATAAGTATTGATCTCGAAATTCAATTTCGAGAATTACATAGCAAGATCTCTAATCTACAAAAAATTGTAGAAAAAATGAAAGAAGGAGAAAGTTATGAAAAGATAGATGAAGAATTACTAGCTCAAAACTTAGCTAGTAAAATCATCATAAATTTTCCATCCCCAACAGGAGAAAGTAGACTTAAGTTTAGTGAACCAAAGCTACTTGAATGGAAATCATTAAAAATATCAAAATCTTCAAAGAGAGATATGAAGATGCTAAGCAGAATCCTCAGTAAAAGGAACATAGTTCCGGTACAGTTAATAAACGCTCAAGAATTTGAGTATAATGAAATCGAATCTAGTGTGCGAGAAGCATCTGCTCCTAGATTTAAATTCAATGAGATCTATAAGAAATGATCTTTCATCATGGATTCTCACAGATTCAAAATACTTGAATTAACTGTTCCAGCCACAGGTGGAGAAACATATATCAGATTAATAACTCCAAAGGAAGTAAGTAAAGCCTTCCAGAAAAAATATTCCTATATGCATATTGGAGCAGTCCATGTAGGAATAAAACTCTTGGCCAGAGATGGTATTGACTGTTCTGTTCTATGTGTATTACAAGACGATAGAATAACAGATTTTAAGAAAAGTCTGTTAGGAACAGTAGAAGCTTCTTTGTGCAACCAAGTTGCATATTTCAATGTGTTTCCAAATTTCACAACACATCTCAGAGATGCTGCTCACTGTCTAAGACTGAGAATCAAGACATATGAGATTTCTATGAAAAAAGGAATGATGGAACTTGCGATAGATTATCGAATCTATTATAAGTTGATGAG
Source organism: Fragaria nilgerrensis (assembly GCA_010134655.1). Classification (NCBI taxonomy): domain Eukaryota; kingdom Viridiplantae; phylum Streptophyta; class Magnoliopsida; order Rosales; family Rosaceae; genus Fragaria; species Fragaria nilgerrensis. The sequence continues at coordinate 32,763,687 of CM020982.1, read as the reverse complement.
CTCAAATGTAACTCCCAACACCAGGTTTCTAAATAGCCATGGGATTACTACATCTGTTCTCACCAACCCCAAAAATAATTCTCAGCAAAAACATGTTACAAAATGGCATGAAGTAACGTTCCCAAGAGAATGGAATTTAATCCCTCCTGTTAAACAGCTTGAAAGTACTAATGCTTCAATCTATGAAGATATGGGGGGAAATATAAGCTTACAATTTCATAGGCATTCATTTGCTAATTATGAAGAAGCTAGTTCCTCTGGAACTAAGTCAATATTTCATGAAAAGTCTTTTGAGGAAGAAGACACTAAAAGACCTATGAAAATGCTTAGAGCAAGAGAATTGAAAGGATTGTATGCACAAGCTGAGACTTGTGAATCCATAGAAGAATTGGAGGAAATCATGACTAAGATTTCTCAAATTCAACTTGGAAAGAGGAAGATTCTTCCTTATCAAGCAGCAAAAGAAGAGCCGCCAAGCTCGTCTTCTATGAAAACAGATGGTGGTGAGAGGCAGGCCCCTCCAGAAGGTGGTCATACCATAATTTAGAATATTACAAACAATCCGACTAAAATCATTTGAGAAAAGAATATTAAACTTCCAAAAAGCCAAGCTCCTACAAGAAAGAATGGAGAAGGAATGGAGAATGAAGTTCTCAGAAGTATATCCCTACAGAACCCAAATGGGGACATTCAGTGTCCGAAAGAGGAGTTTATATGGATCGAGACGAGGTAGGAGATAAAAGAAAGACAATAGATGACTGGGTTGCTAGTTTAAAGCTAACTCATGCTCTAGTGTTATCAAAATATGCTTATGAGGATGCTCATGCGTATTATGAGTCAACCTTAACTGGAATAGTCCAAAAATGGTATCAGTCATTTAAGAGAAGCTCTAAATGGGCTGATTGGGCAGTCAAGTTAACCCAGACTAATAGTCCTTTAGATTTGCAGTGCCCATCTATGCACAATTCTGTGGAGATGTCGCTGGGCCTAGTAAGCAATCTAAAGAACGAGCTAAAGTAAATATTCAAAAGTTGAGTATTTGTAACATGAGGTATATTGAGGAATACACCAATGAATTCCAAATTACTACTGCACTATTGGAGACATTGAAAATAACGATCTCGTCAGAATATATTATAGAAAGTTGCCAGAACCCTGGAATGATGCTGTAGCACAATCTTTGGAAGAAAACCCTCTTCAGTACTTTAATGTAGGAGGAATATCAGAAAGAGTTAGGGATCTCCTAAGAAAACAATGCACAGAGAACAGAAAATCCAAAACTGCCAAGAAGCAACTCAGAGGAGTTGAGAATATGTGTCCAAAGATATTGGATACTCCAACACAATGGGGATGTCATATTCCTAAAGAAAGAAAATACAGAAAAAAGTTCTCTGGCGCTAAGCTAAGCATGGTAAAAAATTTGCTTCTAAAAAGAAGTATAAGTTCAGAAAAAGGCCTGAATATAAGAAAAAACAATCTTCTCAAACTTCTCTTAGAAAAAAGATTTTTCAAAAGAAAGAAGAAAACAAATTCTTCCTCTAGAGAAGTAAAGAAATGTAGATGTTGGCTTTGCAAGGCAGAGGGACATTATGCAAATGAGTGTCCTAAAAAGGACAAAAGGTCTTCTAAACCCTTAATTGCTGAATATAATGAAGCGATAGAATATGCTAATCTAAAAGGCTTTGAAATCGCATATTCTGGTGAAGAGAATGAATCAGTATATTCTCTTGAGTACCCATCAGAAAGTGAGACTGAAAATGATTCAGAAAGTTCTGAAGAAGAAGAAGAAAAAGAAGAAGATATAGGATATCGTCCTATATTTTTATTACAGATACAAAATTGGAAGGAAGAAACCTCTGATATTATCAGTACCTTCCATCCCAATCCAGGAAAATTTAATTGTGACTATTGCAAATGCGATGATAATAATACAATTCTCATGTACTGTGAAAGTACTGGAGAAACTTATCATCGTGAGGGCTTTATTGCAGAACTCAGAAGGAAAACCAAGGATAATGAAGCACATATCTTGGTAGAAGAGGAATATAATGTATTCCATAAAAAAGAACAAGAGAAGAAACTAGAAGAAGATATAAAAACAATGAAGTTGGTAACTTCATTAAGCCAGAACAAAGAAATAAAAGAGTGTCTTGATTCTCTTAATTCCACAACTGCTGTGACAAGTACCAATCCAATAATTGGTATCAATTAGCCAGATTCTGTAACTGCTGTAAGAAAGGTCAACCCTTTCACAGAATTACTTGATACTCCAAGAGAGCAAGAACGAGTAATGCCAGTCCAGACAAGCATATACAGCAATTATATGACTATTGGACTGAAGTTTCCCAATTACAACAAATATCATCTACATGCATTTGTAGATAGCGGTTAAGGGTATTCTCTTGCTAAAAGATATGCAATCCCTAAAGAATATTGGGAAAAATCTCCAAGAACAGTAACTGGAATTGCAATGGAAGAAAATAAGATAGTCATGGATACTATGACTCGAAATGTTAAAGTTTCCTTAGGAGGAGGAAATTTTGTTATCAGAAATGTGAAGGCCAGACAGTTGATTTGTTGATTGGAAATGACTTCCTTCTTCAATAAACAGTAGTTCAAACACCAGAAATGATTGGGTTTGAGAAAAATCAAAAATTCTATTGGGAATCTCGATTAATAGACGCGGTAAGCGTTACAAGTAAATGATTCACAGACCAATATCAGAAGTCGCCAGCGAAGAGTGGTGATTATAAGCCAATTTTAAAGCCAATTTTGTTGCTACAAGAACAGCTTAAAGGTCATAGTGAAATATTGATAAATGAAACAACAAGTTCAGAAGACTCTGAATCATAGAAAAATTCTGAATATCAAATTTTTGACAACGAGAGATCTGATGGAGAAGAAGAATAGATTAGAGTGTATAACTTCAAGATATATGCAAAGAAGGTAGAACAAAAGAAAATACGACTCTCACAGAAATAGAAAATTTGCTGAAACTAGTAATCAGTGAAGATCCTCAATTGTATTGGGAAAGAGACCCAATATATTGTCAGCTAAGAATGCATGATGCAAATGCTATTTGCCATGTTAAGGCAATATCTCACTATAGGAAAGAAGATAGGAAAGAGATGGAAAATCAGATCCAAGAGCTTCTGGAAAAGAAGTTAATTAGGCCTTCAAACAGTCCTCATTATGCCTCGACATTCTTGGTAAGAAATCATGCAGAACAATTAAGAGGAAAAGCCAGAATGGTGATTGATTACAGAGATATTAATAAAAAGACCGTTAAAGACGGTTATCAGATAGCTCAGGTGAGAGTTCTCATCAACAGGCTTAAAAGAAGATAGGAAAGAGATGGAAAATCAAATCCAAGAGCTTTTGAAAAATAAGTTAATTAGGCCTTCAAACAATCCTCATCATCCCCCGACATTCTTGGTAAGAAATCATGCAGAACAATTAAGAGGAAAAGCCAGAATGGTGATTGATTACAGAGATGTTAATAAAAAGACCGTTAAAGACGGTTATCAGATAACTCAGGTGAGAGTTCTTATCAACAGGCTTAAAGGAGCAAAGATATTCTCTAAGTTTGATGCAAAGTTAGGCTTTTGGCAGGTGAAAATGCATCATGATTCCATAGCTTTAACAGCTTTTGGAACTCCTCAAGGGCATTATGAATGGTTAGTTATGCATGCCATTTGGTCTTGAGCAAGCCTCGTCTATTTTCCAAAGGAAAATGGATAATATTTTCAAGCCCTACTCAGATTTTTGTATAGTTTATACAGATAACATCCTTGTGTTCTCTAAATCTATGAATGAGCATCTAAAGCACCTAGAACATGTGTGTAAACTTATTGCCCAGAACAATATTCATCTTATAAAAGGAGAAATTGATTTTCTTGGCATTCATGTTAAGGATGGAGAGATTCGTCTCCAAGAGCACATCGTTAAGAAAATTAGTCAATTTCCAGACAATATCCCAGATGCAAAATCTTTACAAAGATTTTTGGGAGTTGTTAATTTTGCGAGAGATTTTATTCTTCAAGTCAGTGGTCTCGATCACTGCACTTCTCTCTCCAAAAACAAGTTCCACAAAGATGGTCTTTCACGGAAGATGATAGTAATACTGTCAGAAAGATTAAAGAATTGACAAAAAACCTTCCTCCTTTACAGTTACTTGAAGAAGGAGATTTGATCATATTGCAGACTGATGCAAATGATTATTATTGGGCATGAGTTGTTTTAGCTGTTGCTCCAAATACAAATCATGAAAAGATTTGTAAATTTTTATCATGAAAGTTTAATGCAGCAGAGTTAAACTATTCTACTGGAGACAAGGAAGTTTTTGCCTTAATTAAAAGCATTAAGGGTGCTGAAGCATTCTTAGGAAATAAATTTGTAGTAAGAAATGATAACAAAAGAGTTAAAAATTTCAAAAACTACAAATTAACTGATGCTGCTGATAGAGGAAGAGTTCTGAGATGACAAATGTTTTTAACTCAATATGAATATGATGTTGAAGTGGTTGCAGGTGATAAGAACTATTTGTATGATGCTCTTACAAGAGAAATGACAATGTTTGAGAGAGAAGGTCGCAATCCACGAAGCCGGAAGCCAATATCAGAAGAGAAGAAGCTTTGGGAAAGATATAAAAGCGGTGATAGAACCGTATGACCTCTCCATGATGGACCAAGTATCAGTACATTGTTTCCTATGGAGCTGCTGAATCAAGCTAGCCTTCACAAAGAATCAAGCCAAGACTAGATCATAGATAGGATGATCTTTTAGACCATTCCAAAAAGGATGTAGATCAATCTGTTACTGATGATGAAGAGAAGCTTGCAAAAGAATTTTTGCTGTGTCCAAAAGGAACAGCCTCAACTGACCGGTCTCAGGGAAAAAGACCAGCTAGCCCGTCTCAAACGACAGACGATAAAGGCATGTCAAGTCCGTTTATGGCTACTGTTTTGCCAAAAAGCAGAAAAACCCCTTTTAGGGCAACTAAACTACCCTTAGTTACTGGAAAGAAGGTTAATCATGATCAAACTTTGAAGATCTTTCAAAAACTAGTCTTCAGGACAGAAAGGCTATTGGCCGTTAAGCAGAAGATTATTATTGATAATATTCTGCATGCATTATATGAAGAAAATGAAGCTCACTTACTTCAGACGCTTAAAGCTTTAACATAAGAATTATATGGATTACATACAAAGGACAAATGTGTACAAGCAGAAAATCAAGCAGGAAATTCTAAGGTTGTCTACCTTGAAAATCCTGAAAGTGCTAAAATCTCAATTATAGCACTAAAAGAATCTGAATGGTATACCTTTCATAATCTCTTAGGTGAAGGCAAAGATGTTCTTCCAAGGACATTATCTGTAGTCCCTGGCCCATATTATGAGAGATATTTGGTTGATGTTCAAGCAGAGCATCCCCAAAAACACAAGTTGTGGCTTGTGAAAAATGGTTTTGTTCATAATCTTTGGACAAAAACTAATGAAGATTTGAAAGGATTTTCAGATATAATATCTGAAACTGTCAAGAACATTAGGCCTGACAGATGTATTTTGAGATTAAAATTCATTTCAACTCCTCCAGAGTGGACAGTGGTAAATGGACAGACGAATTATATCTCTCCTTATCACTATGTCAGGTTAATTCAAAGTCCAGTGCATAAATCAGCTGTTGCAGGTGGCAATGGTAGACCAAATCAAAGCATCCCATAGATGAAAGCTATGGCTATAGCTGTTATCAGCTGTTATCAAAGATGTGGTTCTAAGAGACTATGATTCAAGTCTTTTGGCAAGTGGAGAAAAAATAATGGTCACTTGCTATAATCATCCTCCACCAGAGAACTATGACTTTTTCACAGCTCTTATGAGGAAAGAAGTTGATTGCACTCTGGCTACCACCACATGGCTAGAGAAAGTTGAGAATGATGAAAAGTATAAGATTTTTTATCCTTTTGATTCAGATCTTGAAAATGAAGAAGATAACATTGCACGTGAATGGGAATATAGCGGTCCCAACTCTTCAGCAAGATATGAGGAAAGTCCAGAAGAATATCACAACATAGTAAATATGTTGGAAACATGAGTGGTTGCCGACGCATCAAAACAAACAACTTTTCTTTTCAAAAAATAAGTGAGTGGCTACCGACGAATGAAGACAAGCGACTTTACTTTTTCAGAAGTAAAGTTATCAAGATAAGGTTTCCTCCTGTCCTCCACTAAGTAGGTGTGTTTTATTTCTTGTGTGGTTTTCTCTCTCTATATAAGGAGCCTTAGGCGTTAGTAGGAAGACATCGATCATAAAACTTAGGATTGAAGTTTGAAGTTCTCTCAACTTTTCTCAAGAAGTAAGATAGCCAGAATACAGTTGTTGTAGTATAGTAGTGTGAAAATAAGAGAGTGTGTGTGCTGTAATCATCTGGTGTGGAGTGCTATATTTACAAGTGTTTCATCTTGTAATTATAAGTATGAATAACTAAACAGCTTTTAGCTGTTTACCTGAGAGCGAGGCTCTGGGTTTTGTATTTGAATTTATGTTTGAATAAATAAATTCTACTTGGTGCCCAATATTCCGTCGTAAAAATATATCTTGTTAATTTTTTTCTGAACTTTCTCTGTCTATGAAGTTACGTTTTCTCTGCAATTTAATTAGAAATATTCTTATTCAGGCAACAGTGATTCCGCCGTACTCAGTAACCAAGTCGATCATAGGTCTTTAGGTGAATTTTTCGGCAATATTTTTAGCTATTTGCGGGTAATAGTAACCTTGTGGGAAAAAAAAACCTGTTGTATAGGTCTCCCATAAGTCATCTTTTGTTCTCTAGCTATACATATATTATAAAGCAATAGGAAAACAGTCCGCATCCCATGCAGCGTTGCATGATAGACATACCCTACTTGCAGTCCCTTCGTGGAATCAAAACCCATGTTTCCAGATGATTTTATCCTTTTTTGCCTTATTTAAATGGTCCTCAACTATTTTTCTCCCTTTTCAATCAACATTCAAACTCTTAACTCTCTATTTCCTGATAAAGTCGGATTCATTTTTTACAAATAAGAAACTATTTTTATATATAATTACTAGTTGTTCCAACAAAGCAAGACGCAATATGACCACACAATTCAGTTTAGAAAAACAAAATATGGACCAAGCACAATCACTAAAATTTTTACGTTATTGTAAAAGTGTTATTAACACATCCCATCTATAGTGGGAACCAATCATGAAACAAATTCAAGTGATAAGTTTGTAAAAAAATTGAAATGTGTGGATAGGAAAATAGAATGGGTGTGTTAATAACACTAGCCATTGTAAAATTGTCAATAGATGTGAATTTTATTTTCTTTCCTAATTATAATGATCCTCCACTGCTATATAAACCATGCCCTACCAGATCTCTTTTGCATCAACACTCAGACACTTGAAGTACTAGAATATCAGATACATATACTTATCATCAATTCATCATCATGAGTCCTCATTACCTTATTGCAATCTTTGCTCTCCTCTTCCCTCTTCTCACAACTGCAGTAGACAACAACAACAGTGACAATACTCTGATCGGTGCTTGAAAACCCTTAAAGAGCATTAGTGACCCTCACGTCACAGAGATCGCAAACTATGCTGTTGATGCATACACCAGACAGCACCAAAAACACTTGATCTTTCAAAAGGTGATCAAGGGATACTACCAAATTGAATCAGGAATTCTTTATAAACTTTTCATTAGAGTCAAGGATGAGAATGTTCATTTTCCAACAGCCGAATATCAGGTTGTTGTCTTGTCGAAGGGGTATGTCTCTAAAAAATTGATTTCTTTTATTCATATCACAAATTAAGTTAGGGTATATAATTTTCCTTTGATTAATTTCAAATGACGAGCACTTGAGTGTGTTACCTTTCATATAATAAAAAAAAATACAATGTCCATTAGCCCTAATTTTAAGAATTTTATTCCCACTAACAAAATCAGATTTTAAAATTCTCAAGAGCTAACTTAAACAGCAGAAAGACAATTATACCCTTAATGAATTAAATAAACTACAATAGACCATTATAAAAGTCTGTTATAAAATAAAGTTTCTATGACCGGATTCTCATGATCAATGACGTTAACCAGGCTCTGGGGGCCATTGACCGGACTCTGACGACGGTTGACCAGGCTCCGGCCACCGTTGACCGGCCTGTCTCCGACGACCGTTGACTGGCTCCGACGAAAGCTAGGGGATCGACTGGCTCCGACGAAATCTAGGGGATCTACAGGGGCAGTAGGAGGGTCCACTAGGGGCAGTAGGGGGGGTATATTGGGGGCAGTATGAGGTCTGTCTAGGGGTCTACTAGGGGCAGTAGGAGGATCTACTAGGGATAGTAGGGGGGTTTACTGGGGGCAGTAGGAGGTTTGTCCAGGGGTCTACTGGGGGCAGTAGGGGGGTCTATTGGGGGCAGTAGGAGGTCTGTCCAGGACCACCTACTAGGGGCAGTAAGAGAGTCTACTGGGGGCAGTAGGAGGGTCTACCGGGCTTCGACGACCGTTGACCGGACTCCGGGGGCTATTGTGCTTTAGTTACTTATAACAGGTCCCTATTGGGGTCAGTAGGACTTCCTACTGAGGGAAGTATGACCACCTATTGAGGCAGTAGGACCTCTTATTGGGGGCAGTATGACCTTCTATTGAGATCAGTAGGACCTCCTATTAGGGGTAGTAGGACATCCTACTGGGAGCAGTATGACCTCCTACTGTGGGCAGTATGACCTCCTACTGTGGGCAGTATGACCTCCTACTGTGGGTAGTATGACCTCCTACTGTGAGCAGTATGACCTCCTACTAGGGGTAGTATGACCTCTTACTGAGATCAGTAGGACCTCCTACTGGGGGTAGTATGACCTCCTATTGGGGGCAATATGACCTCCTACTAGGGGTAGTATGAGGGTCTATTAGGGGCAGTAGAAGGGTCTATTGAGAGTAGTAGGAGATATGTCGAAGGCAATAAGGCGTATGAATAATCATTTACAAACATAAATCTCAATCTATCGATATTGAATTGATTCACCAAAAGTTTAAATTGAAGGAAAAAAAAACAAAGCCAATGTAATATAAAAAAGCTACTAGTTCCAGTACCAGTAGCCTCAAACATATATTCATAACTACCAAGTTCATATCAGCTTCCCTTTATCATCATCTATAAACAAATTACACATTATTAAGAGCATGCTTAACACCCAGCTATATCTCTTACAACTATTGTTAGGAGTTGTTAAGAATGTAAATACAACTTATATCCACATCGACAAATATCATCTGAAGGTACCAATTTGCCGCCTCCACTCATAAGATCATTGCAATATCTTGGCATATATTAACTCAGAAATGCTGCTACTTCATGTTAAAACACCAAGAAAAAACCAAACTGAATATGACAATTAGATCAATTCAATACATGAGGAAATAGAAATATCTCAATAACCAAAAACAGAAATTTATCGGATTTGATCCAAAGAAAAATATCTTGACGTCTTCTTATCTTAATCCCAGCGACATGAATCAACCCAACACCTCCATCTACATATATTCAAACCTCCATAGCTTGGTTCTCAATTTCTCATAATCTCTTGATCCTTCACATCGCCCAGAACTAAATCACAAGTAGTTTAAACCAACATCACATTGAAAGAACACTACAATTACCCCAAATACACAAACCACAGAGAACCAAAAGATTCAAGAGATTCAATCACTACCTTAATTCAACAACCATATGAGACCAAACTACACAAATTCTTCCAATCAAAAAGCGCTCACAAAACTGATTCAATCCCCCACAAAGCCACAAAATTACCTGAGAGGCCGAAAGGAAATAATCAATGACGTTGTTCTGGATTTGGAGGTTGGAGGGGTAGGACAGATCCGGTGTCGTCTTGGCCAATCATTGAGCGTGAGCGAGCCTCATCGACGAGATCTCCCATTGTTGTATTTGTTGTTGATTCGAGTCCCGATGTGTCGGCTTCCTCGCCGGTGACGAAGCATTAGGCGACGGCAGCCAAGCAGTTCATTCACAAAGCAGAAAGCGTCGTTCAACGAGGCTTGGATGACTGTGCCGACGACTTGCAGGAGCAGAAGGGTGAGATTCCGATCAGTGGGATTTGGGAGGAGAGAGAGAGAGAGAGAGAGAGAGAGAGTTTGGGAAGAGAGGGTATTATGGTCAGTAAAAATAGGTGAAATGTTGAAAATTTGGCTAGTGGGAATAACCTCTAAGAGTATATAGGGTTGATGGGAATTTTAAAATCTTATTTTGTTATTGGAAAAAAAACCTCCAGATTTAGGGTTACTAGGAATTTTCCCTAAAAAAAATTACAAAAGTTCGCATTTAATGCTTGAGATTTGTTGTTTTTTTAAAAGGGTGTGTTCAATCTAGATTTTAAATTATTTTGTCTGACTTTATATAATGTATGGAATCTTGTAGATTATGCAGACTCCACATATATACTCCCTTATAAATTATGTTTGAACCTCCCAAACTTCAAATCCTAGTTCTGCCACTGACGATAAGAAAACATAACAACACTCCTGAAAGTTCAACTCTAATCCTTCATAACCCCTTTCTTATTTTCAAGACAACAACTTCAACTTTTTTACCTCTTTAAAAGAAAAATGTACCATGTAGTGTTTCTTGTTTTATAAAAAGTTATTAAAATAATTCTTATATACATGGTGGTGTAAACACACAATGTAATCTTAGTCATTCATACGTACCACAATGCATGTCATTTAATTTCAACCATTCACATTGTATCGCCATTCACATTGTATCGTGAAATTTTGCAGTGCTCCCGAAAGACCACTTGGCAGTCTGACGTGGTTCTCCATTCTATTCATATTTTGACATGTGAATTTTCATGATGCAAAAACTATTTTAGCGATTTTGTTAAAGACCATTTTGGGTTTCTTGCTGATTTTTTAAATCCTAAACCCTATACCCTAAACCTATACCCTAACCCCTAAATCTTATACCCTAAACCCTAGGCCAAACTCATAAAAGACCCATGACGGTCATTTCACAAAATATAAAAAACCTTAGTTTATATTTTAGTTGTAATAAATCCACGTGTTAAAATTTCATTGGCAAAGAAGGACCACGTCAGACTGCCACGTGGTCCTTTGGGAGCATTGAAAAATTGAAAATTTTCTCGTGTATCTATATGTTGTGCATTGAAGACTCTTCACTAGGTTTATATGATTTGTAAAATTGTTGGTTTTGATTTTAGCATCCTCGTCATGTTAGTGTATACGAACCTAACTTAACACAGTACAATAGGGTTTTTTGTGATGTCTATCCAAAACTTAAGGAGAGAGAAAGGCTTTCGGTGAGAAATTTATGAAAATAGAAAATAACTTATACTTTTATAAAGGAAAACTGAAAACATCAATTTGACGTTTTTCACTTTTTTAATTTTCTAGTCTATATATTTTTTACAAAGTTGAAAATTACATTCTCATTTTCATTTTAAAATAAATTTTTTTTTGTTAAATAAGACTCTCCTTGTAAGTGAGAGATTGTGAGTTCGACTATGAAAATAGTTTTTAAAAAACATTTAACACAAGCGCTAAAAATGTATAATTTAGCGTTAACGATCATTTCCGTTGTGACTCTGATAACAAAGAAGAGTGGTTTTAATGAAAACTACTAAGTTGAGGACTTATTCGTTTCACTCATTTTTCAATTGCATATTCACATCTCAACCGTCTAGTTTGTAGATATATATGAGTAGATCATATCTACAAATTTTTATCCAAATTAAGGTAGTCATAAATATGGTTTACTAATTATAAACTTGAACGGCTCTTGTTTGACAGATTTAGACCATCTATTAATTTGATTTACTTCGATTCCTTAACAGTCATTGATTTGGCTTAAAATTTGTAAAAGTAATCTACTTATATAGATCTAAAAATTGAACAGTTGAGATGAAAAAATGTGATTGAAAAGTGAGTGTAATAAATAATTTAATGGGAAAATCTTCAACTAGTCATTAACTTAATGGTCCTTATTATAATCACTCCTTTATAACAATACTCTCAATTGAGCTTATATAGATCTTAAAATTGAACGGTTGAGATGAAAAAATGTGATTGAAAAGTGAGTGTAATAAATAATTTAATGAGAAAGTCTTCAACTAATCATTAACTTAATAGTCCTCATTAGAACCACTCTCCTGTAACAATACTCTCAATTGAGCTTGAACTTTTGCACTTGGTCAACAAATGTATATTTCACATGTCCAATATTTTCAATTTGCAAAGCTGCATCATTGATTGATCTCAAAAAAGAAGAAGATGCATTATTCCTTAACTTTAGATAAAAATAATTGATATGTCATATACATAATTATGGAATCACTATAACTTTGAATTCCAGCCATAAAATTGTACCCAAGAAAAAAAGTTCATTTTCCTAATACACTGTAACTGCATGCATGCATGTTTCATATTCATGTATGGTCAAAACTCATTGATTACTTGCCTAATAGCCTTGGTTATCCACAGCTTTATAAACCATGCATTCAGCTATCGATCTCTCCATCAACACTGGAGCAAATTAACCAGCTACAATACAAAAGATTAATCATCATGCTGCCTACTCGCTACTTCATTGCACTCATTGCCGTCCTCTTTCTACTCCTCGCGGCAGGAACAGAGCAAAATGGTGTCTCTGCAGATTCGATTGGTACTTGGAATTGGAAGCCTGTAGAGGACATCAGCGATTTGTATGACCATATTAACAAGAAGGACGTGGTCTTGCAGAATATGGCCACGTGTGATTTGTATCCGGTGGTGGCGTGTGCTAAGATCGATTCGATTTTCACTTTTGACTTCGCATGCGCTGGGAAAGAGCAATCGGCTGATCTCATGTTCGTCAGCATCTTGGAGAGCTCATTTTGGTCATGGCGTGCCAATCTTTTTCAATTTCAACACTCTACTTCAGCTAATCTCTTTGGATCTCAAGGTAATAATCATTATGCTTTGCATTGGAACACACTGCATGGAGAATCAGGTCTGTCTTTCCCCTTTCTCTATTGCGTTCAGTGACGTTTGGGTATTATTTTTTATTTGGTTTTTTAGTTTCCCTTTTATTTCTTGGTATTGCATTGGCTGGTCAGTTGCACGCCTAGTTTTAGGCTTTGCATTCTGCATCAAGTTTTATCCCTGGCGCCTCGTTTCTATTGCGTGCTGCGTACAGACTCTATATTTAGGAATGATTACCCCCATCCTTCCCATGCAACTTACTTGTGATCTCTCAGGTGATGTTAAGCTCTTCACTATAAATTCCTGGAACTTGAAGTCTGTTGAGCATCAGCTTTCTATTCTTTACTTGTCTGAGTTCTTTTGCTCTGCTTCACCTTGTGAAATGACTTCTCCAAACTCTAAGGTCTTAGCTAGTTCCTCAATCAACCCTCATGTTTCTTGTCGCAACCCCTTGCCTAGGCCCCGAGCTAATGAACCACCTCCTTGTGTCAATGTGGGTGATGTAAGGATTAGGATTGAGCAGAGGGACACCCATGTTACTGTGAGAAAGCCTTCGGCTTCTTACGCTGAGCACTATGAGCGGTTCTGCCTGGTGGGTCGTATTTATGGGAAGAGGTTGGATGCAGAAGTTGTGATAGAAAAGGCGAATTTACTCTGGAATGATGTGCAAGGAACACTAAAGATAAACAAGTTAGCCAACAACTGGTTTAGGTTGGAGTTTTCTCTGGAGTAGGACTTGCTGTATGTGCTGGATGAAAGACCCTAGTTCATTTAGGGTCGCATTTTTCATGTGCAAAGGTGCTTTCATGGTTTTAATCCTCTGTATCATAGAATCAACTCTCTTATAGCCTGGGTTAGGCTTCCAAATGTTCCAATGCACTATTGGGACCCGAATTGTTTGGAGGTTGTTGTTGCCCCTATTAGGAAGTTTATCAGACTGGATGATGCCACTCTTCTGGGAACTCAGGGTCTTTTTGCAAGAATCTGTGTCGAGCTGGATCTAAGGGTGCCTCTGAAAAGATCAACATAAATGACTGTTGAAGGTGAAGATGACGAACGTGTCCGTACTTTTGTTTCTTACGAAGGACTTTTCGCTGTCTGTTTCCAATGTGGTAGTCATCGACACCGGATCAATAGGTCCCCACTTCGTTTTCGAGAGGAAGATTTCCTTGTCATGGATAGAAATTCAGATGATGAAGAGGTGGAGCCAGCGGACAAAGAGTTGCCGCCAGAAATCCAAGCTATCATCTCTGACCGGGTTACGGTAGTTTTTCCTTCTCCTAGTGTGATTGTTGGAAGAGAACATGTCAATATGGATTCTTTTGCTGAAGCCGAGGGGCAGAGTCATGTGAATCAAGGCTCCCTAAAGCGGACAGATGTGCCTGTTAAGAAGAGATCTAGTACAAAGGCTTACACAGGTGGAAATAACAAAAGAGCAACAACCGGAGAGCGCACTGTGAACCAAGGTCAGGGGTTTATCAAGAATGGGGCTGTCACATCCCGGTCCCGACGTCGGTGCCGATTCTGAGGCGTGAACGACTGTTAAAAAGCGGAACGTAAACAAAATAAGCACTATCTTCTAGGCTCTTCACTCTAGGCTCGTCGTCTTTTCCGGCTCGAATACAATCTAAGTACTTTTTCTATAAAAAATATTAGAAATTGGTGGGTGAGCAAAACCACGCGCTCAGTGAGTAGACCAATGTAATATGCCCGCAAAGCCATGTCATTTTATACACGCTACAAAATACGTATATCGTATACACATCACTTCACGCAATTTATCACATCGCACAATTCCTTCTTATTGAATATCCTTCAATTTAGTGATCCTCACAGGAACCTAATGACTTTCATGTCCTATATCTCCGTGTGTCACATCCTTACTTCGGCATAACCATTGAAGAAGTTCAAATGTTCCATGACTAGTCAAACAATAGATCTAACACATAAATATATATAAACTTCACATATTTCGCAAATTGACATGCTTCACTATGAAAATAGAGAGATATTTCATAAATAGATCAAAATCACGTTTTTTGACTAACTTGATAGCAAATAAGAATATTTGAAACATATTACACTAATCCACTCACCTCAACAAAGCGAAACCCCACCACAAATACCAATTATAAACCGAGCCTCCTAAAACAAGTCATTTAGAATCACCATTGGATCTAGCTCAAACCTTTAGGATAGGAAGAGGACATCGATACGAACCTGTAGCTCTTCACGGATTCAAAATCAGAGTTACTGATGAAAAATTATTATCCGCCGAAGTTTAGTCGTAAAAAATAATTCTAGAGAGAAAATTTGAGGAGAAAGATTATAGAGAGAGAGTCAGACGGAACGAAATGGGCTGAACTCAATTTATAGGGTCAGATTTGCCACGTGTCACACCACCATTGGTGGAAAAGATGACACATGTGATTCCAATAAAAAGCCATTCTCTCCTTATGCCATTATGCGACATGTGACAGATGACTAATCTTGTTACTGACATCAGTGTCTCCTGGTCTCTGACCAAAATGTCACGTGTCACTCAAACAGTCAATTAGAAAATGCCACATCAACATATCAGATAAACTTTGATGAAACCTTGAAAAATTGTTAAAAATAGCTCGGGAATCCGAAAAATTCATCGAAAAATACGACGAACTCGTGGCGACCTTTACTTTCTATTTCTAAGAAGAAAAATGAATTTTGAGAAATTTCAAAATTCAGGATATTACCGGGCTTCTTTTAAGGATATGTTGCGAGAGGTGGTATTACGATTGGACAAGCGCAAGGAGGCTATGCATGATCCACACAACTTTGTTAGGGACAAGTCCCATGATTTGGTGTGAGACTCTTCCTCTATGTGATAGGAGCATAAAATGCGACGATTTTATAGTTTAACCTTTGCATTTAACTTGGTTATTTTCCTTTAAAAAGATCATTTTAACTTTGTTATTTTCTTAGGTACTTCGTGGAGCATGATAATGCAAATATGTGCTCAAGTGATGCAAGCAAGGCTTCCAATACGAAGTAGAGATGTCAAGGATGGAGATTGATCACTCACATGGTCAAAAATATCAAGGAAAGGCGATGGAACCACTTCACCAAAACAGAAGCTGCAAACACAAAAAGCTGAAAGCTGGTTTCTGCTTATTTTCTCCGGTTTTCAAGGCTTATTTCCATGCGGTTCCGAGAATGTTTTCACCAAGATGACTGCCCAGATTTGTAGAGGAGCATTTGTAGATCAATTTGGACTCAAGAATCATCCAAATCGGTGATGTCATCTGGGAGTTATGAAGCTTCAAAATTTAGACAGAAAATCAGCAGTTCCTGGAAAGCTGTGCAGCAGTCAAGTTCGAGGCAGTGTTTGGGCTGGTTTCTGAGAATCTTTCTTGGGGGTTTTTGCACGATTTTGAAGAGTGACATCATTAATATAATTTTCCCAAAAGCTAAGTCCAGATTATATGTGGAAGACATTCAAAAGATGGCCCAAACATTGATTCTAGTCAAAGAAGGAAACATAGTCTGAAAATGAAGCTTTGAAGACTTTGAGACTATTTAAAGCAAAAGCCTAATACTAGAAGGGCATAAGCCGTCATACTGCAAGAGAGCCTTCACGTTGCTGCATCGCACAAGAATTCATCAAGGGGAAGTCGCCAAGATCATCGTCATTCCTTCCATTCACAGTTTTCTTCTTCCCTTTGTAATCTTTAACTTTCGAATTTATTTTCTTTGTGTGATTTCTACAACGATGTGTGGCTAGTTTATCTTAGTTAGGGGTGGAGGTTTGAAGCCCCGAATTATGCAATAAACTTTGTTCTACAACCTTGATTTCGTAATTATTTAGTTGGATTGTCTGTTTGGTTTTGGTTTATAGGGAACTCTTGCTTGTTTATGTTCATGGATGCATACATAGAACATTATGAACTTGTGAGTGGGGCTAGAATTAGGTTGTTTAATCTCCTAAACGGTTAATACGGCTTAATTCAAGGTAGTAAAACCTATAGGACAATAGGTGAAACCAAATAGAGAGACTTGCATGCTAGGTAGGCGTTCCACACTAGTTTTGCGTACTTGTTCAATCACTTCCATTGATCTTAATGCTTAGAATA
Organism: Fragaria nilgerrensis; assembly: GCA_010134655.1. Taxonomy (NCBI): domain Eukaryota; kingdom Viridiplantae; phylum Streptophyta; class Magnoliopsida; order Rosales; family Rosaceae; genus Fragaria; species Fragaria nilgerrensis. The sequence goes on along the minus strand of CM020982.1, from coordinate 32,746,548 downwards.
ATTTGTTGATAGGATAGCGTCTATACCTTGATTGGTTATTCTAAAAGCGTAGTAATGGTGCGTTCATCTTACTTAAGTAGATAAGGGAAGTAGTAAGAATTTACGCAGTGCATTCACGGTTTATTCTTGATTGAACATTTTCATAACTTGGTAATTGGAATCTTGGTTGTGTGGCTTTGTTTTGAAGGATATTCGGTGGTGAATTTCCTAAATCTCTAACCTCTTCTCTATCATATTTCTCAAACAATAAAATCAAAACTGTTTTCTTATTCTTCTGTCTTATGTTTTTCGTGATTTATTTAGTATAGTAAACAAACTCCAAATCCTCTCAAATTTTGTGTGCGTGTTCTTCTGTGTGTTTAGTTTAGTTTTATAAATTTTCATAATTTTCTGAGTAGTGTAGATTAGGTAGTTAATTATATTTTAGTCTGCTGTTCGTCAGGAACAGTAGACACTTTTGTGACATTATTTGTGTTGTGCAAAATTAAATACCCTCAATCTCTGGCAATGAACGATCCTTGCTTCTTTATACTACAATTGACAATCTTTTGCAGGGTTAAATTGTGAGGCTATTTTAGCTGTACCACTATGGAGGGGTCAAACTCGGTTACTTCTTTCAATTTGTTAACTGACATTGTCAATCTCATCCAGTCCCCTGCCATTGATAATCGATTTCTATTACCCTTGGATCCATATTCAGATTACTCTCCTTCAACTGTAGTGGTCTTTTATAATAATTTCTATGGTGTCATTGCCCCTTAACAGGAGAATTTTGAGGATGCATATGAAGATGGAATGCTTGGTGATTATGATGGAGCTGCTGAAGAGGGTGGTATGATGGGTTTATTAAAGGGAGATGATGACATGGAAGTTAGTATTGGGTTTTGTAGTCCTCTTAAGCGGACCAGGAGCATGGTGGAGGAAAAAGTGGAGTCTGTTGCCAGGAACTTGGGGGCTGGCACCTCCAAAGCTGCTAGAAATTTCCCTAAATGATGATTATGAATAGCCGAGGCAGTTCTCGGCTTGGATTTCAAGCACAAGCGCTTTTTTATGCATCTTCTTTTGGTTTAGATGTTCTTTGTATCCTAGATACAAGAACGTCTGAAAATGTAGGAAATAATCTCTTAGGCGTGTTGCCTTTTGATGCGTATTTTGATGTGCCTGCTCAAGGCCAGTGTGGCGGATTGTGCCTCTTTTGAAAATCCAGAAATATTAATATAAATGTTGTCTTTGCCCATGCTCGTTTTATACATTGCAAGATTAGTGATCTGAGTAATGATACTTGCTGATATACTACATTTGTTCATGCTTATCCCCAAAAAAAATTACAGATCAATCTTTGGAATGAAATTTCTAATTACAAGCCTGTGAATGATGATCCTTGGTTTCTTATGGGAGACTTTAACATTATTCTCCATCCCTCGGAAAAGTTGGGGGTTTAAGTAGTACTACTAGATACATGGTAGATTTTGGAACTTTTTGAACAAGATTAATATGTGTTCAGTTCCGAGTAATGGAGTTCCTTTTAATTGGACTAATAATCACAGAGATCACACTGTGATTTATGAAAAGTTGGATAGAGTTTATGCTAACCCTAACTGGTTGTTGCAATTTCCAGATGTGGAAGTACAGAACCTTCCCGTTACTGGTTCTGACCATGGTCCTATCTATGTTTCTTGGAACCATAGATGACCGAGAATGTACATGTCCTTTAAATTTGAGGCTCTTTGGTTATCTCACCCTCTTTTTAAACAATTGGTTGCATATTCTTGGCATGAAGTCGTGGATGAGGATCCTTTGAAAAAATTTGTTAGTCTGTGGAAAGTTTGCAACTCTTGCTCGAGTTTGGAATAAAAATGTCTTTGGAAATCTATTTCGAAAGCTTAATCGATTGCAGGATCAGTTGGCTATTATTCAATCCCAACTAATGAATGATCCTAACTCAATGGTGTTACAGAGAGGAATATCTCAATAATAGAAGAGCTTCAAAACCTGCAAAGAGATGAAGAAATCTTTTGGGCTCAGAAGGCAAAACAAAATTGGTTAAAGCTTGGGGATAGAAATACCAGATTCTTCCAGATGAAGGCTAATCTGAGAAAAAAGAGAGACAACATTGTCAAGATAAAGAGTGATGACAACAGTTGGTTGAATAAAGCTGATGACATTAGTAGACATATTGTAATGGACTTCAAAAAACGTTTCCAGGCTACTGCTGCAATCAATGATTCTAAAATGAATAATTTTATTGAAATAATTAATCCTTGTATTTCTATGTTGGATAATGATACGTTGACTTCTCAGGTTACTGAAGTGGAGATTCTGGAAGCATTGCACTCCACTGGCCCTCTAAAGGCACCTGGTTCAGATGGGCTTCATGCAGCTTTCTTTCAAAAATATTGGGGTGAGATTAAACACACTGTTATTCCTCTTATCAATATTTTTTTTCAAAATAATGCTCCTCTTAAGGCCATTAACCATACCAATATAGTTTTAATTCCTAAAGTTGATGAGCCGGAAGTAGTTGGTCAGTTTAGACCAACTAGTCTTTGCAATGTTTCTTACAAGATTATATCAAAGCTATTAGTTAAGAGATTAAGACCTTTACTTGAAAAGTGCATCTCCAAAAATCAATGAGCTTTTGCTCCTAGAAGATCTTTAAATTTTAATTTCGTCGGCTAAAGAATTTTTGAAGTCGTCGGCTAAAGTTCACAGACTATAACCGACGAAAAAAATTCTTTAGCCGATGAAATATTAATTTTGTCGGCTAAAGTTGACCATAGCCGATGAAAATTTAAATTACCCGACGAAGGAAAATTTCGTCGGCTTACGTGAAATTTAGCCGACGAAAAAATAATTCGTCGGCCTGATTTTCTTATTTTCATCGGCTAAAACCTTTCTTCTGGTGGTGCATGTTAATAGGTTTTCATTTTAAGTAAGTCGAAAAAAATATACATGATAAAACAAGCATGTGCAAAAGGGCAAGGGACTAGATATATAATCATATGAAGTTGTTATATCATAAATTTATTAAGAGTTATGTGATTGTGTTTGCCATTATTTGATATTAATTTAACTAGCATTTTATATATCATTATGTGATGAGGTCTCGATCAAAATTTTGCACTAGGCCTCAAAAATCTCAGGACCAGCCCTGCTCTCCATGGATCGCCATTAGATGTCCGATTAAGGAAAGACTCGGCCCAGATTCGATCCCAGCCCTCCTCCACAATGTAGTGCAATACATTGCCAACATATTCTTTCCAGAAAGGATAAGAACGAATGACACGACCCACCCCGAATTTCACCCTAAACCCGGAGTAAATCGTGTGGGGACCACCTCCAAGGAAAGATTTACCGCAAAATTCGGTACAACCCCCCCGGAAATGGTCAACCTTTCCAAATCAAAAACTTGCAAACACTCCTAAAATTCCCAATCCACTTTAACTTCTGGAGCCTTCGTGCTCCCCAAATACAATCACCACCAACAAGATAATAAACATTATCTAAGATAATATACATCCTCCGTTAAATATTCTAAAATATCAACAAGCCTTCACCCACAACCAAAAATATATACATTAAACCCAAGTATTCAGAGCTACTAGACACTAGCGGAAGTAAGAAAACACAGGTAGGTTAAACAGGTAACCTACTGGTGAGAGATGGTGGAAATACGGGTGACTATGCCTCGTCTCCTACTAGATCCAATCTGAACTCTACAGACTGGGCATTTTAAAACGAAAGGCCCAGGGGAAGACATTTAATAACGTTAGAGTGAGTGGACAAAAATAATTTAATAACAAAATATTTATGCATTCTCATTTTAATTTCATAGAAAAATATACTGCATGCGGCAGCTCAAAAGTGCTAAACTCATAAACTGACAATTTCATGACTAGCACTGGCTAGTCACAAACTCAAATAAAATGAAGCCTCTCAGGCTAAACTATATATAAACATATATTCGTATGTATTTACACTCGTCAGACTCCTTGTATGAATCCTAGAAACAATTTAGAAAAATAGAAATTCATTCAAGGCTAAAACGCTGGCGTCTAACGCTCATGTTGCGCCATAATGGTATTTTTCCTCATTATGACCGAAGATGACGGTGTATTTACGTGTGGACTCCCTATATGAAAACCTAAATAAACCGAAAAAGAAAGTAGTTTTCATATAGGGCTATGACGCTTGTGTCTAACACTCACGCTACGCCATAATGGTATTTTACCTCATTATGACGGACCAAGCACGTATGGCTAGCTAGCATTTTTATACATACTATACTCATAAAATCCAAAATATATATATCCACCGAAAATCTCATTTTCAGGATCTCTCCAAAGAAGGAAAAATTGTCAAATAGCCGAGAAATCAATAAGTCTCATCAGAAGAAATAAATGATCAATAAAATCATTCATTGCATGCTTTTCAATTAAAACAAAAGTCCACTCACAAATTAGGCCTAAGCCTGATGACGCTCCGAGGCTTCTTCTGCTCGGGCCTCCTCACGTCCTGTTCCAAATATATAATTAATTTCCCACTAAAAATCCAATATTTATACAAAATAGGCAAAATTAACCGAGAGCCATAACCACGCTCATCATTGCCTAACTTCAATATTCTTAAATCGGAATGACCCAAACTTTAATACCATACTCGGTAGCCGTGAATACAACATTTCTCAGAAATTGACTTAAATCCTACGGCCGGATTTTACATTATTTAACCGCCAAAATACCAAACTTCAGAAATTCACAAACCTATTTAAAACTCATCTGAAAATTTCACAATTCACTTCATTAAATTCCTCTAATTAATACAGATTTAAAACTATACAAAACTCCAAAACGGCGGCGGCGGCCGGAGACCGATTCCGGCGACGTCCAAATTATACCAAATTTTAACAGCATAATCCTATCATCATGCTCTACAACTTTCCTAACTAGCACAATCACCAATTCCAAGCCTAACTAGGTCAATCGAATGAAAACATCCTAAATGCCCTAGAATTTCCTCCTTGAATTTCTCCTTACCTAGCTCAAGAGGGAGTGAGCCTTTTGGAGGAGTTGCTGCACGGGAGGAGAGCTACAAAACCGTACCAAACTTGCCCGGATTGGTGGCCGGAGGAGGGAGTTCCGGCGACGGAGGGCTTTAGGCAGCCGAATCTTTCGGGCGGTAGCTCTCCCTCACGACGGCGCTAGGGAAGCTCTCGTCGGGCTAGAATGGAAGCTAGGTTGGAGGCCGACCTTTTGGGACCGGAGCGGCGGCAAACGGTGGCCGGACGGCGGCGGACGGGCGGCCGGAAAATTGGGCAGCGGAAGGGACTCGAGGAGAGAGAGAACCGGGAAGAAGAGAGAGAAGAGAGAGAGAGAAATGGTTTGGGCCTCACCCATCCGGCCCAACTCCTCTATATACAACCCAATTCCAAAAATTAACACCTCCAAAAAATAATACCCTAATAAAAATTACCTTTTACTAGCTAAAATTTACTATTTTTTACCGTCGTTACATTTTTCAACGAATAACTCTCCGAAATAATCGTTCCCCAAAACCCCTCTAGGGACCAATTAAACTATATCTCAATGTCGAAGACAGTAAAATTCTTATTATAATCAAACTAATAAATAAGATAAAATTTTACGGGTCGGGATGTGACAACGAAACCCTCATACCCCAACCTCCAAGCTCAAGGCACGCTCCTAGAATAAGCATCATGTCTGACCGCTCACATCATGCATCAACGGGCCCAAGCCAGACACCAACACAATGGCACAGCCAGACATGAGAGGTAGAGACTCACACTAGAGCTAGGGTTTTGCACGCTTGAAAAGCGTGTTGTGTTGCTTTTTTCCAATATAAAAAATTAACTTTTTGAAGAAATAAGACATCATTTTTATTGATGAGCGTAACCATTCATAATAGTTTACCCCTATAGGGCTGATAAAAAAAATTATCACCTAAATGGCATGGTTCAACCTTTTACAACGATGAAGCAGTTCAAAGTTCAAACGTAGTTCAATTTACATTCGTGAGTATTAAGGGAACAAATGAATCAAATGCTACCATAGTCATATTTCCTCGATAACAAAAGTGTGAGCCTTACCAAAATCCCCCACACTAAAACATAAATAAAACATGCAGAAAATAAAAGCCTGACCCAGCCAAAAAAGGCTCAAGCCTAGACCACAGACACACCAACATTGGGTACCAAGCCCAAGTGGTGAAACCCTAGCTAGCATAATTGCTAAGGCCACCCACAAGCTTAAGCACGCTGCTGCCGCCACCATGCTCCGACACCGCCACGTACAACTCTGATCGGGACCGCCCACCATCCAGCAATCGTCGCCCCATCTCAGGACAACTTTCGCCATTCGGAATCCCAGCTTCTTGCAATCTGAAATGGAGATGAGAAGGAGGAGAGCGCGGTTGTGCCCACTTAAGAGCCGCCGACCAAACTAGGTCGTCAGGAGTCCAATAGAAATAATTATTGTCATTGCTTTAATATATAACTTTATCATTGCTTTAATATATAACTGTGTTTCAATAATGACTAAAAATAAGAGAAAGACAAAGAAAAAAATTTATTATTAATTTATTTCCAAATGAAGTTGGATTCATGATTTTCATTTTTGTAAACACAGTTTTTCTCTTCAAAAACGAGCTTATTTACTTTCCTAATACAAAAATAACCTTTATTACAATTTGGAAAAAGAAAAAACAATTTCTACTTTTGGTTATTGTTACTAACAAAATTCTCATGTTATTGTAAAACAAATTAGTCAATATATTTAATTTTGGGATGTGAAATCCGCACTCCCTAAATTGTAATCTATGATGAAGGATAAAGAGTAGAGACAAAGAGATAGCAAGAGAATCATCATCTTATTCATTGATAGGAGCCCTTTATATAGGGAATTACACAATACCAATATGGTAAGGATATAAATACATAGATCTAGTCTAACTACATATACTATTGGCATAAGGCCAAGACACACATAGAGAATATCCTAGAACACTCCCCCTTGTGCCGCACGCTGATATGCCGATGGTGCTGATCTGTTGCCTCGTCAAAAACCTCGTCAAGTCACAAAAACCCTGTGGGAGAAAAACTGAATCTTGATCGTAGGAGAAAAAGAGTACAACGCACCCTTCACATTTGATAGTGACATGTATGCATGTGCTAGACTCCTCCTGAAGTTTGCACCTCCCCCTGATCTTTACATCAATCATAGGGCTATTTAACATGTCTTCAAATGTGGCATTGGACAATGATTAACTAAATCATGTCATATTGTCCTCAAATGATCTTTTACACTTAGATCTTGAGGAGAAGGCCGTTTGTGAACTCAAAATATAAGTTCATGCAGGAAATCAGATTTCCGCGCAGCATGACCTTCAGTTACTAAAACAGTCGTAACTTCCTCTAGAAAATACAAATGAACGAATCGTAAACGGTTTTGGAAACTAGACTCATTTAGCTTTCCAACCGTATATTACACACGTTCTGGTTCGTCAGGAGCTATTCACAAAGTCCTGTCGAAGTTGACTATTTTGCCAAAATCAGATTCTCGGACAGATTCATCATACTTTACAAAAACGGCCATAACTCACTCAATATGATAGGTATGATCAAATGGTTGGTGTCCCTGGAAAGTAGACACATAGACCTTTCCAATGGTATCAATTTCACCAATTTCCAGTGAGTGAGATTTCTGGTAGGTCCATGGAATTTGACCTACAAAACTTAGCAGATTCTGATTTCGCTTTTGATGTGTCTTTCTTATGTAGGGATATAATAAGCCTCAACCTTTCATACCATTAAGTATTGAAAAAAGAGTTACTGCCATTACATTGGCGTTGCGTGGGCGCATAGCTACACTTAGCTTTACAACTTTTCATAACGAATGAGATGTCAAGTCTTTTGTATTGTGTTGAGTACATTGATGCGTCTTATTGTACTTAGATGGGAACTCCATCTCTTAACACATATTTGTCATCTTTCTTTAGACAAAACAACAGATCTCTCTTTAGAGCAAAGACCTTGATTAATCATGGGAGTATATGTAGGCCTCACTAGTTATAGAGCGCCTAAGCCGATTGATGGAAAATCATCATCAATACAGTCATCGAGTGCCTTATCGAGACCATGTCTTCCAAGATCTTTTTCTTCGGATGTTGATACATATTGGCATCTCTTGATTCATCAAGAGTCCATGTAAATCCAGAATAAACACGCAAAGGCATAATTCACCATATCCCTTCCAAATCAAGTAGAGTTCATGTGCGTTCCAATACCTTTAGCAAACGCGTGCTCTTGTGGTCTGGAGCCACTTGATTCAGATGAATGAAGTCTGTTTAAGATCTTCATGTATATCTCTGATCCCATAGAGATGTTATTATGACCACATTCATAGGCTGCATGTTTAGTTATTCGGAAACTACCAAACTAACAAAGTAGTGGAGTTCAATGACATCCATTACGAGAGCATATCTCATCGTAGTCAATCTCAGTGCGTAAGTGAGAGACTTTGCGCCATAAGGTGAGTCTAAGCTATTGTTCTCACTACGCTATCTAACAAAGGTATAGTTGATAGGGTTTAGCTTGCGGTGTCGGCATCACCTGCCCAAGGACCTATCTCTTTGTTAATGTTGGATCGCATCTTTCCATTAGGCTAATCAACTAAGTTGATATCCATCAACGAAAGGTGGTTCGATAGTAGACTCATTATCCCACGTCCTCATGTACACTAGTGTAATACTTGTAGAGATCTCTATATGGATTGGATTTGACATTGAGGCGTCCCCCTAACGATAATCACAACTCAGACTTCATGAGACGGATTTGAGTATCACTGATCAATGGATCAGGTTGTGCCAAGCTCGCTTTCTTCCTAGTGCGAGAAAATATCGAACCTAAGGGCCTCCCTCCTTTTGGGGAGCCATACGGCCTTGTGACACCAATTTTGCCACTATATGGCGTCACCATATCACCATCCATGGTGATGGCGCCAAGACCAACTTCTTTTGGTCGCGCCATGTCCTTTTGTAGGACATCAATCCTTGCAGACATATTTGCAGCATGTGATCTCGTCACTTTAACACTTTAAGCATTTGGGATCAAGATGAGACTTAGTGGGGACAAACCACAACAAATCACGTTGTTCCACTTGAACACTTGTGTTCTTATCTCCCCCTAACGGCGGGAATATTGTCTCATCAAAGAGACAATCCGCAATTTAGCGGTGAATGAGATCGCCTGACAAGGTTTCTACATATGCGGATTATAGGTGGAGGTTCATATCCAACCTAAACTTATTCATCTCAAATGACCCATCATTGTACGCAGTGGCAATGCGATTTGGCACCTAGAAATAACATCTAGCCGAGCTCAAGGATTGGAGATCCGTTTCAATCTTGCTGAGCTTAAGGATTGCAATTTTGTGTCAATCCTGGTACACAGTCACAAGCTGTAGTACAACAAAATTCAATGATGGTGGGTCGTAGATGAATAGTAAAGTTGCATGCAAATATTGCATAGCCCCAAGACGTAATAGAAAGATTGGTGCGCATCAATAATGTTCGAGCGACAAGCTAAAGTTGCTTGGTCGTAGCCTCGGTGAGACCGTTTTACCTGTGAACATGGGGTACAGGACACTTCAACTTCTTTAAAGAATGGGTAGTGACTTCGTAGAAGTATAAGCAGCATAAGCAGTAGATAATAGTGTAACATGTGACCAGTGTGTTAACACTTCAACCAACACCATAAAGCATAAAAAGGTATCCGCAAATTGGTTGTATCTATCTACATAGTTTGATGTAAGAATATAATGTTCACTTTTGTGTCATTTAGCATAGGAGGGCCTCACTCCTAATTTAGCTAAATAATAGGCTTTCAAAACTAGTAATGAGCATTGCAGGGGGCCAATGCGACATCGAGAGAAGGTCGGTGCACCTCAATTGCTTGAGGAATTGACCGGACGACCTCCAGGAAGTTGGAGTCGTGTTCGGGTGACGTCAATGTCCCCGGGTCACCACCATGCTTCATGGTGATGTTAGATCTTGAATGTCTTCGTTTTGAGCGGAAGAATAGATGTCCATAAGAATTTCTTAAAATTTGGACTATCGCTTCCAGGATGACTTAAATGGTCAAACCAAAGCCTATATGAGTCGGTGTCCCAATATCTAGTTTGGCGACAACATAAGATTCGATACTCGAATCGTAGTGACATACAGTCCACTATATTGACTCATGAACTTCTCCAAGATGCGCTTCAGTTCACATTCATGAGGAGGTATACACAAAAGAACTCTTATTTATTCTCACAATGTGTTTTCAAATGAAAACCATTAGCATGAATGTCTTTAAAACTTAACACGGTTCCTTAGAATGTTGTGGATAGTTCCACTATCTACGAAGCACTCAATGTCTCTATGAGATATATCTACAAGGAGTAGATAGGCGAGTAAATAGTTCCACTTGTACCATTTAGAAGGATTGAAAGAAGCTACGAAAAGCTGCAATCCCGAGAGTGCATAAAAATTTCCGCGCAGAATGACCTTTGCACACTAAAACAGCCATAACTTCTTTGTTAAAATAGATATGGACGAACTGCAAAAAGTTATGAAAACTAGACTCGTAGAGCTTTCCAAAGATATAAAGCTCACTGTCTGGTTCGTCAGGATCTGTTCACAAAGCTCAAACGAAGTTGACTGTCCAGAAGGGACATATTGCTGTTTTTTGCAGAATTGGCATGTGCGAAGCTGTGAAGCTTACAAGTGGCGTGTAGGCTTTTGCCTTAGCCAAAAGTGACGTGTGTATGATCAAAACCAAGTCCTTTCAGTCGTTCTAAGGTTGTAAACTCCATAACTAGTTAGCAAAAGCTCCCTGACATGAACATAAACTAACTCAGAGGACCTAGAGGATCCGATTATGATGATAATTTTCCAGCTTTGATAAGTCTTCAACATCTTTTGCAAGACGGCAATTTGTTTAACAGCGTAGGGGGATCCAAAATCAAAAGCTTTTGGTAACTCCAAGTCAGTATGACCAGGCATGTCCGTGGAGGGTCGGTAGTGCGAGGCACACTTAAAATCACTATCTCCTTAATTTCGGACAATTCTAAGACATCACACTGAGCTTGGATGAGCCTAGTTGAACAATTGATGATGAAAAATCCGCTATAGGATAGAAGACTTAACCGGAAACACGTGGACGATCCTCCTTGAGGATGCAGTGCCATGAGTCACCTTCAAAGGAAGGGACCAAAATCGGCACAATATGCCATGTCTCTAAGGACGATGTAAGTGTACATCTTGATTGTAAATCAATATGAACCATAAGAGGAGAATAGTTTTACTGCGAAAAAATTCTCAAGGCATTCATTATTGCTAATATGAGTACATCGAGGTCTCAAATAGACGAAGGACGTTGATACAACACCTTAGTACATATAGCTTGGAACGAAAATCAATGTCTAGCCGATGACGTCAAAGTCATGGGTAGCTAGAGCAGGATCCAAATCTTTGATATACGCGATCATGAGGATGACGTTCTTGTCCTCATATTGATTTTCCATACCTTTTTGTATGCATTCACAATTTAAAGGAGCTTGACAATCTTGAACCAGTTATCCGAAGATCCACAACGGTTGCATTGTCATGAGCTGATGTGAGTAGTTTTGACAAAATGGTGTCTAGACCGGGAGTGTCGCTATTAGAGCCGGCGACACCTCCCCCTCTTTTCTAGACATCGGCACGACGTTTTCTGCCGTTGCCATGACCCATATTGTTGTCCCCATATTAGGGGATAATCCTAAATAAGTTTATCACATTAGCGTATATACAATTCTCGTTTGTATGATCAAAATCAAGTCTCGTTGGTAATTCCACACCAACTTGGAGGACCTAGAGAACTTGATGATGATCAAATCCGTTAAACATTATGGATCATGATGCCGCAAAAGATCATCGACAATATGTAGTCAATTAAGGTGGTAAGCAATCCACTTGACTAATAACTCAACAAGTAGAGTTATATGAACGTTTCATGAAACGCTCCATGAGTGCATTCCACAGTATTTTGTGGTCATTACTTTTTGCACAGATTGCCATTAAATGCTTTTGTTGATGTGGCGCTTCAAAGACTTTGAGCGCATGAGATGTGAAATCTCGGCATCTAGGCTTGTTAGTCTGGGGGTCAAAACATGTGGTTTAATCCTTTCCAATGAAAGGTTCCACAGATACCAAACGAAGATCCGCCTTAGGCATCTAGTACGTCAAAACTCAAAGGAGCAGAAGTTACATTGCTCTTGCATACAAAACCAAGCTGTTATGAGACTCGATAGAGGTCACAAACGATGCTTTTAATGGTTTGTCCTTCGGATTGATCGTACACAATTCGGAAAAGCCACGAATTGATCAAACACAATTCAGAAAAATGCCTCGGATTGATCAAACATAATCCGGTGATAGGTCGGGTTTGATCATTGATAAGACGTATTTGCACACGCATCAATTAACCTGTCAACAAATCAATCATAGTATAAAGCAAGCAGGGATCGTTCTAAACAGGGGATCCAACTACAGGGTAGATCCACCTAACCTAATATAAATGTCGAAATATGCATATAGGGTTTAAGGGTTGATGATTTCGGAATAGACATTGGAAATAAATCCTAAATTACCTCTATACATATTTACATGTGATCAACCAACAATCATGCAAACACAACCAAACAACCATGCAAGAACAAAGAAGACAATCTCTAATCTCATTTAAGTCCACACCGTGAGCAAATACACAACCTAAATTCGATATGCACATAAGTTCCTACGTGGTTCCTATGACATAGACATACTTTGAATTAGACTACGGGTTTCATTCAACATCGTGACACAAACAAGCTCGGCTATGTGCTCTACTTATAGGTCACACACATAAACTAATCATGCAATTACGTATCACATAAAGAATCGATCTGTTTAAGCACAAGTCCAAATCAAACATAGGTAGAAAATCGGTGAAATCTATGCAACTTATCAACTACTTGTATCAAAGTCGAACCTTGGATGATTAACACATGCAACATCAACTACTTGTATCAATTACACATGAAAATAGAAGAATACACCGAAAATCTTAAAGTACATGGACATAAAACTCACGGCATAAAACCTAAAATCATCGATCATAAATCGTAAACTTCAATTCAATACATGGCTCAAAAGTACTTCTATCTCATAAACAAGAATCGAAACATACTTAAGCAAAAACCTAAAACAGACATCAACAAGAACAAACACATTCTAATCCGAAAGTAAAAGATGAAAACACTCTCAAAATATCCCTACTTGTTCTATTCTTCGAGTGAGCGGAACCCTAAGCTACTTGCTTTGGATCAAGGATGATGGTGAGTTCGGATTATGGTGTTTGGAGAATGATGAAGTTTCGGCAAAGCTTTGGCGTAATTTTGCACGGGTTGATGATGATCTTCTGTACTTGAAGTCGTGCTTTATATAGAGGAAAAAACCTTAGAGAAGCCGGCCACAAAGTTGAACCAAGTTGGTTTAGGTTTCCTAGTTCTTCTCAATTTCGGCAGAATGACCTCCGTCTGATGATTACGTCATAACTCTCTTAGAAAATAGATATTGAGGTGATTCCAATTGATTTGGAAACTAGATTCCCGTAGCTCTCTATCCATATCTAGTACGTTTTCTGATTCATTGTGAGCTGTCCTGGAGAGTCCGTTGAAGTTGAGAGACGTGCATAGGAATTTTCCCGATTCAATCAGGGATTTCAAGACTTGGATATTCCTTGATATTCTGCCGAATTTAGATCTTCTTCTCCATATTGGACTTTGTTTAGACCTCTCCTTCACGGACTAGGCTTCCTGGATCAGCTGCTTTACTTCCCTAGGTCCATCAGGAACACTTCTCTCTGCAGTTTTCTATATGTCACCTAAGTATCAGAGAAGTTAAATCAATTTGTGACAATTTTCTACATCATTCTTTATGTTTAACACGTTTTATACACAACTCTACCAAAAACTTTCGACTCTACATTATGACTCTATTTTACGACAATAAAAGATAATCAAATTACAAATGGAGGTAATAACACATTAAGAATGTCACATTTTATGCTCCTATCAACAACCCCACACTTAACCTTTGCTAGTCCCTTAGCAAACCACTAAAACAAAAATAACACAACTAATCTCGAAAATATTACAATGACTCAATCTAATGCCTTCAACGAAATTGTCTCAGAGACCTTCAAAATCATAGCATCAAGAATAACACAAGAATCGAAATTGAAAGATGAATTCAATGGTTAAAACATGAGATTCCGATGTAACAAGTAAGACATGGCAGAAACAAAGGTGAAATTAAGCTTGACATGTTCCAAACAAGTTCAAATTCAACTCACAAAGGATATGCACTCCGGATCTTTTCTCTGAAGAACATGGCATATGCTTAGAAGCTTTTTACACACAAGAGTTATAAAGAACATAGTGAATTCAAAAACCTCATGAAAGATACCAATCATATGCACAAATGAACCACAACCATACGCTTACTCATGAAACAAACTCCACAGATCAAAGGCTACTTATCTTAAGAATCATGCGGATCTTTAGAAAATAGGTTGGTTAGGCTCGCGGCATGAAAAAATTTTCAAAGTAAAGGAATCACAAAGGTCATCCTCAAGACTTAGCAGAGCAAGAACATCCACCTTATGTCACCAAACACCATCAAGGGCCAAATATCATCATGTTGGACCCATCCTTCACTTTAAACATTGTGAAAACGAACAAAGGCTAAAAGTATAACATATTGAGCCTTCAACAAACAAATCACAACTCCAAATTCACAAAAACTACATCTAGGCCGAGACATCTTCATCAAAATCAATTCGAAATTTTTTATTTTTTTTTTCTCTCGGATCATGCTTTTTTTTTTTTTTTTTTGCTTTTCTCATGTGTATCTCGGCAACAAACTCCTTAGAACAACCCCACACTTGTATTGAATCATCACCTCAAATCACCACCAAAAAGATAGCTTTGCCAAGCTCGAGACAAGGTAGAGGAATTCTATACTAAGCAAGGGATAATTTAGGTTACAAGAAAGGCATAACGTAGGCTCTAGGGGGTACAGACTAAGGGGTCCCAAACAGGGCTCAAAATAGAGATATATGGCTATTTAGATAAAGTGGTGATAGTCCTAAGAAAGATCCACAATCATATTCAAAATCAAAGTAAGTTATGATAAAAGTTTTGAAAGTTTCACAAGTAAGTTCTAGCAATCTCTAGTTCATTCAATATCTATGGCATATGAATCGATCAAGTAATGTATAATGAGGTCATATATATCAAAAAAATAGATAGAGTAAACTCTCCAAAGAATAGGCACATATATGTGGCTCGAAAATCTCACAAAGATAACATGAAATCAAACAAGTAAGGAACATGCTCATTCTGTACCTAAGTTTCAATGGTCCTCATCTACTACAAGTTCGTACAATTTCAACATATCTATTAACCATCAAATAACATATAAGCTCAAATATTCGCAATAACTAATCAATCAAAGATCATATATTCATCCTAGACACGTTAGAAGGCACTTAAGACTCAACAAAATAAAAACAAAACACAAAATAAAGAAACAAAGTTGTAATCTGAATCTAAGGAAATAAAAACCTAAAAATGTCGAAAAGTTCATCTAAAATCGGAAAACACAAACAAAAATTCAAAATTGATCCTAAAAATTAAAAACAACTCAAATCATATCAAAGCATAGCAAATCAACGAGTAATGACATCCACCCCACACTTAAAATCAACATTGTCCTCAATGTAAGAAAACTAAGAGCAATCCGAAAAGAAAAGAGAAGGAGAAAGAAATTTGCAAACTCTCGTTGATGGCTCCTTTTATGGGTTGCCTCCCATGCAGCGCTTGAGTGTTTATAGTCCTTTAGCCTAGACTGTCATCTCCTCATGCTCATGCCGTAGCATCTAGAAGAGGGACTTCCTCCACCGTGTGGTTCACCATGTTCTCCATGTAAGGCTTCAATCGATGACTATTAACCTGAAATTCAGCTCCTTTGACCATGCTTCTAATCATGACTACACCAGAAGGAAAGACATTAGTGATAACAAAAGGTCCTATCCACCTACAACGTAGCTTGCCTGGAAACAACCTAAGTCTAGAATTAAATAAGAGAACTTTCTGGCCAATAACAAAGTCTTTCTTTCGAATCATCCTGTCGTGGAATGCCTTGGTTTTCTTTATAGATCATGGCAGAATCATAAGCCTCATTCCTGATTTCTTCAAGTTCACACAACTGCAACTTCTTGTGTAATCCGGCCTCATCAATATCCATATTAAAAGCCTGAACCGCCCACCAAGCCCGATGTTCCAACTCCACAGGCAAGTGACAAGCTTTGCCGTACACCATACGAAACGGTGACATCCCCAAGGGATTTTTGAATGCAGTCCGATATGCCCATAATGCATCATCAAGTCGTTGGCTCCAATCCTTGCGTGACGGCTTCACACTCTTCTCCAATATCCGCTTGATCTCTCGGTTACTAAGCTCCACTTGCCCACTTGTCTGGGGGTGATAAGGTGTAGCAACCTTATGCTTGATTCCATACTTCTTCATTAGAGCTTCAATTGTCCGATTGCAAAAGTGGGAACCTCCATCACTTATTACAAATTTCGGCATTCCAAACCTGGAGAAAATATTAGAGCGTAGGAAATCTGCAACAACTCGAGAATCATTAGTCCGGGTGGCTTTTGCTTCCACCCATTTAGAAACATAATCCACACATACGAGAATGTACAAATATCTCTGAGAACTCGGAAAAGGCCCCATGAAATCAATACCCCAACAATCAATATTTCAACATGTATAATAGGTTGCATAGGCATCTCATCCCTAGGTCCTAAATTCCCTGTCCTTTGACATCTATCACATGAAGCACAATACATATAGGCATCTCGAAAAATAGTAGGCCAAAAGAATCCACATTCTAAAACTTTCAAAGCAGTCCTACGAGAACCAAAGTGACCTCTACAAACTTGATCATGGCAAAAACTAAGAATAGACCTATGCTCATTCTCCGGGACCACCTCCTAATAACTTGATCAACACAATGCTTCCACAAATAAGGTTCATCCCACACATAATGTCTAGCTAATGCCTTAAGTCTATTTCTAGCATGGTAGGACATAAAATTCGGAAATTGCTTTGTCACAAGGTAATTCACAATGTCTGCATACCAAGGCTCACTTACCTCACTTACCTTGCTTACCTTGAAAAGTTGCTCCTCCGGGAAGCACTCTTGGATGGCCACGGGATCCGAGTCACGTACCAACCGGCTAAGGTGGTCGGCAACAATGTTGTCTGACCCCTTCTTGTCTTTGATTTCCAAATCGAACTCTTGGAGAAGCAATATCCACCTTATCAATCTCGGCTTGGCATCCTTCTTCTTCAACAAATACTTCAAAACCGCATGGTCAGTGTAAACAATAACTTTAGATTGAAGTAAGTAAGAAGAAAACTTATCCAAAGCAAAGATCACGGCAAGAAGTTCTTTTTCGGTGGTGGTGTAGTTCTGTTGCGTATCATTGAGCGTCCGAGAGGCATAATATATGGCATACGGCTGCTGTTCTTTTCTCTTTCCGAGCACAGCCCCCACGGCATAGTCTGAGGCGTCACCATCAACTCGAAGGACAAGGACCAATCCGGTGGCGCCATGATCGGCGCCGATGTCAACATGGTTTTCAACCGCTCAAAAGCCTCCTTGCACTCGGCATCAAAGTGGAAAGGCACATCTTTTTGCAACAAAGAACTCAAGGGCCGAGCTATCTTGGAGAAATCTTTGATAAATCGACGATAAAAACTGCATGTCCAAGAAAGCTTCGAACATCCCTCACACTTGTGGGGATGGGTAAGTGACGCACAAGATCTATCTTAGATTTATCAACTTCAATACCCCTAGAACTAACAATGTGGCCGAGCACTATACCCTGGAGCATTGCACAAGCCAAAAGGCATGCGGCGGTAGGCAAAAGTGCCAAAGGGACATGTAAATGTTGTCTTCTCTTGATCCTCTTCGCAACACTTATTTGATTGTAACCACTATAACCGTCAAGAAAACAATAGAAGGAATGACCGTTAACCTCTCAACCATTTGATCAATGAACGGCAACGACATGTGATCCTTCCTTGTTGTTGCGTGAGCCTCCTATAATCGATACACACTCGGTGGCCGGTTACGGTCCTTTGCGGCACAAGCTCGTTTTCATCATTCCTCACCACCGTGATTCCGCTCTTCTTTGGCACAACTTGAACCGGTGAAATCCATCTTGAATCCGAAATTGGGTAGATGACTCCACAATCGAGCAACTTTGTCACCTCATCCTTCATAACTTGCATCATAGGTGGATGAAGACGTCGTTGACCCTCCTTAATTGGTCGGTTTTGCTCCATCTTCAAGCAAAATTTGATGAACACACATTGTAGGACTAATTCCCTTGATGTCGGCTAAGGTCCAACCTATGGCCGTCTTATGTCTCTTCAAAACTTCGATCAATCTCTCCTCTTGCTCCTTCTCTAGTGATGATGATATGATAACCGGCAACGTTTCATTCTCTCCCAAATACACATACTTCAAATGTTCCGGAAGAACCTTGAGATCTAATTTGGGGCTTGGATAATGGAAGGAAGAAACTTGTTAGATGGAAAGAGAATTGGACTAGGGGAGGAGTAGCATACCTCGGCAGCCACCTCAAGTGACTGCACGGTCTCAAGCAAGGGCAGAGGCACGGTGTTGAGCTAAGGTGATTTTGTTCCCCATGGCATCAAATCCGATTCCTTTTGCCAAGGTGAGTGCCAAGGTGTCTTGAGCTATTGTCTCCACATATTCAAATGCAAGATCATCCACAACATCAATAGAAAAGGAATCTGAAAAAGTTCAGGAAGTGGATACCTCATCGCATCAAAAACATTGTAACTAATGATGTTCCGTCTATTTTGAAAGTTAGTTCCCCTGAGTAGACATCAATTTTGGTCCTTGCGGTTCTCATGAATGGCCTTCCCAACAGAATGGGAATTTCTTTGTCATCTGCATCCGCCGGTTCCATGTCAATGACATAGAAATCTGCAGGAAACTTAAACTTGCAACCTGCACTAAAACATCCTCAACATATCTCAGAGGGATCTTGTTGGAGCGGTCAGCCAATCTAATGATAATGTCATCCTTTTTCAAATCACCTAGACCTAAGTTCGCATAAAGATAAGAAGGCATAACATTAATCGAAGCACCTAGATCTAACATGATCTTATCAAAACTATGAGTACCAATGGTGCATGGAATCGAAAAACTCCCTAGATCCTTGAGCTTAGGTGGTAGTTTCCTTTGAAAAACCGCAGAGAATGGTTTCATTCATTACAGCTACACCCTTTTCTCGTGGTAGCCTCTTGTTGGTGCACAACTCTTTCAAGAATTTCGCATACTTTGGATTTTGTTGAATGCACTCAAGCAATGGCATGTTTACTTCCACCTTCTTGAATAACTCAATCATTGCATGATCAGCTTCATCGTGCTTTGATTTAGCAAACCTGTTGGGGAAAGGGGCACGAGCATGGACATTAGTAGAAACTAAACCATTAGAGCTAGAAGACTTACCTTTCTCAAGCACGGCTTGAGTGGATTTCGAATCAGCAGGGACTGCAAGAGGCTCGGCCTCTTGCACCTTCTTCTTCTCGGCAGGAACTGCCGCACGGTCACTCTCTCTCTCGGACTGAGGCACGGCCTCTTTGTCCGGCTGCTTCTCGGCATAAACCTCTTCAATATCTTCGTCATCTTGCAGCAATATGCTCTCGGCCTCACCTTCCTTAGAAGGCTCCGACTTCTTCAACAAAGGCTCCTCAAAAACTCGACCACTCCTAGTTGCAACGATCTTGAATTGTCCGGCATTCGGGTTTGGCAAGGTTTGGCCCGGCAACTTACCACTTTCATGGATTTTACCCATGAAATCGATAACCTGTCCCATCTGCTTCTTGAGCTCCGTGATCTCTTTAGAATTAGCCTGTTGACCTGTCACTAAAGCTTGAGTTGCAGATGTTAAGTTATGTTGCCCTTGAGCAAGGGACTTCAAGAGTTCATCATAATTAGGAGTAGAAGAACTAGCATTATTATTTGAACCTTGAACATTGGCATTATTAGGCACGAAATTAGAAGAGTTAGGAACAAAACCTTGAGGTACCTGAGGCCTCACAAACAAACCTGAAGGACGAGGTCCTTGACCTTGAGTATTGGCCGGTTGAGCATGGTTGTTATTCCACCGAAAATTCGGATGATCTCTAAGTCCAGGATTGTAAGTGTTCGAATATGGATCATAACGTTGCCTCTGTTGTCCCATAAAGTTCAACTCCTCCTCACGCAAAGCACCATTCGACATGAATCTGTAGAGTGATCCGAAAGTGAGCAAATTCCACAAGCTTGGTTGCCAAGATTCGAACCATTGAAAGCCTTGACCAAGACATCAAGCTTCCTATCCAACGTGATCATCTGATTCCTAGCTTCAATGTCATAGACACCACCACGGCCTCCTGCCGACTTCCTTGAGTTCTTGGTGCTGAATTGACGATTGTTATCCGCCAAGTCCTCAATCAAGTTATATGCTTGCCGTCCGGTCTTGTTCATAAACGTGCATCCACATGCAGAGTCCACCATACCCTTGTTGGTGTTGTCAAGCCCCTCATAAAAAGCTTGAACTAACTCGTCCAAAGGAATTCCATGATGAGGGCACTTCCTCTGAAGTTCCTGAAACTCTTCCCATGCCTCATAGAGAGTGTCACCATCCTTTTGAGTGAAGTTCTGAATCTCCCTCCTTAGCTTCTTCGTGAGTTGCGTAGGGAAGAATTGTTTCAAGAACTTCGAGGTCATCTCATTCCAATTGGTGATGATTCCTGCAGGCAAAGAATACAACCAACGCTTAGCATCATCTTTAAGAGTAAAAGGAAATAAAAGCAATTTTAGGCCTTCTGGAGTAAGATGATTGATGATTGCAATCTGCAGATATCGAGAAACTCTCTAAGGTGAAAATTATGGTCCTCCACTGGAGAACCAGAGTACTTAGGCAATTGCCCAAGCAACTGAACCGGTATGGAGAAGTTGGCTTCATTAGGCACAGTGAAAGCAATGCATGAAGGTGATTCCGGGGCTGTGGGGATGAAAGCAGATTTGAGTGGTGAGTCGGCCATGTCGATGTCGGACTCGTCTTCCTCACAGTCAATCTCGGATTCGGATGAAGATGAAGATTCGGACTGGATCCGAAAGGGAGAAGGAGGATCTTGCTCTTCAAATTCCAAGGTCCAACCGTGCTACTTGATGCTCTTTTTGCTTCTTTCTTTGTTCTTTGCAAGCACGGTCAATCTCCGGATTCAATGGAACAAGAGCTCCTTGTGAAGACGAACGAGTGAGTCGAGGGTGCATGCACGTCTAGCACCTGAAAAACCATTTGGCAAGATCAAGTTAGAATGCATGAGTATAAACAAAATCAAAAGCAATAAACTAACTAAGCTAAGAACCAAGGGTTCTTATAAATAAGAGAAAGGAGCCAAGGGTTCTAAAAATCAAACAAAGGAAAACAAAAGAAATTCGAAAATCAAGAGATAAATTTCCGAAACAAATTAAATACAAAATCATATATGGCACCAATCTTTTAAGATTACAAAGTCATACAAGCTTATTCTTGAGTTGCTACTAAAACACTTAAATAAATAATGATTCTAGATGGTAAGACACGGTGGACGTGCGGCCTGGATATAGATGTTTCGATCACAAGCTTGAAGCGTTGTTTCTAAAGGTCAATAGCTCAATCCAGAGATAGTGAACATGGTAGGACTCGTTTAGTGAGCAATGAGAACTCCATCCGAGATGTATGTCTTCAAGGCTCTTGAGATCCAATTTTGGTCCCATGCACCAGAGTAATAGAAGGAGCGTACCAATGTACTCAGCTAGCAACAAACTTATGAACCAAACATGACTCCAAGTGTTAATAAAAGCCCCCACAACCTCATGCAAACCTGAGAGTAAACAAGAAGGGTTAAGGCTAGAATTAACAAAAGGGATCCTACCTATTCCTGTGCATTAGAACCTACAACATTATTCATACAAGTATTAAAGTAGAAAAACAAAAATAAAACACAATTACATCATATACAAATTCATGGTTTTAACTTTACAAATATAAACATATAGACATATATACAATGCAAATTTCGACAATTAAAAAGATCGAGGATCCCGAAGGATCCCCGACAACGACGCCATTTGATAAGACGTATTTGCATGATAGGAGCACAAAGTGTGACGTTCTTAATATGTTTATACCCTTTATTTACCCTTTGTTAACTCCTATTTAGTTGTTTTAGCTTTATATTTATGTTTAGTATAGAATAATTGCTTAATTTAGAAATATGTAGGTTTTAGTGTTAGAATACATAGTATTTTCGGATTTGAATAATTTGGTGTTGAAATTGTGCTAAGTATTGGAAATCCTTGTTTACTCAGGATTCATGTCTTGATCAGGATTCCATCTTTCCTCGAAGCCGAGTCCATGAAGGAGAGGTCTAAACCAAGTCCAATATGGAGAAGAAGATCTAAATTCGGCAGAATTTCAAGAATATCCAAGCCTTGAAAATCCGGATCAAATCGGGAGAATTCCTGTGCACGTCTGCCAACTTCAACGGACTCTCCAGGACAGCTCACAATGAATCAGAAAATGTGCCAGATATGGATAGAAAGCTACGGGAGTCTAGTTTCCAAATCAATTGGAATCACCTCAATATCTATTTTCTAGAGGAAGTTATGACGTAATCATCAGAAGGAGGTCATTCTGCCGAAATTGAGAAGAACTAGGAATCCTAAACCAACTTGGTTTAGGCTTTGTGGCTGACTTCTCTAGGGTTTTTCCTCTATATAAAGCACGAATTCAAGGACAGAAGATGATCATCAACCCGTGAAAATAACACCAAAGCCTTTGCCGAAACTCCATCAACCTCCAAACACTACAATCCGATCCCACCTTCAGCATTTGTCCAAAGCACGTAGCCTAGGATTCCGCTCACTCAAAGAATAGAACACGTAGGGATATTTTGAGAGTGAATTCCATCTTCTATTTTCGGATTGCTATGTGTTTGTTCTTGTTTTTGTTTGTTTTAGGTTTTTGCTTAAGTATGTTTCGATTCTTGTCTATGAGATAGAAGTACTTTTGAACCATGTTTTAGATTAAAGTTTTCAATTTTTAATCAATGATTTTAGGTTTATGCCGTGAGTTTTATGTCTAAATACTTTAAGATTTTCGGTGCTACATTCCATTATCATGTGTAGTTGATACAAGTAGTTGATATTGCATGTGTTAATCATCCAAAGTTCGACTTTGATACACGTAGTTGATAAGTTGCATTGTCTTTGTTTTTCACCGATTTTCTACCTATGTTTGATTTGGACTTGTGCTTAAACACATCGATTCTTTATGTGATACGTAATTTCATGATTAGTTTATGTGTGTGACCTATAAGTAGAGCACGTAGCCGAGCTTGTTGTGTCGCGATGTTGAATGAAACCCGTAGTCTAATTCTAAGTTGGTCTATGTCATAGGAACCACGTAGGAACTTATGTGCATATCAAATTTAGGTTGTATATTTGCTCACGGTGTAGACTTAAATGAGATTAGAGATTGTCTTCTTTATTCTTGCATGGTTGTTTGGTTGAGTTTCCATGATTGTTACTTGATCACATGTATATATGTATAGAAGTAATTTAGGATTTATTATTCTTGTCTTTTCCGAAATCATAAAACCTTTAAACCCTATATGCTTATTTTGACATTTTTAATAGATTAGATGGATCTACCCTGTAGTTGGATCCCCGGTTTAGAACGATCCCTGCTTGCTTTATACTACGATTGATTTGTTGACAGGGTTAATTGATGCGTGTGCAAATACGTCTTATCAAATGGCGCCGTTGCCGAGGATCCTTCGGGATCCTCGATTTTTTTTAATTGTCGAAATTTGCATTGTATATATGTCTATATGTTTATATTTGTAAAGTAAAACCATGAATTTGTATATGATGTAATTGTGTTTTATTTTTGTCTTTCTACTTTAATATTTGTATGAATAATGTTGTAGGTTGTAATGCACAGGAATAGGTAGGATCCCTTTTGTTAATTCTAGTCTTAACCCTTCTTGTTTACTCTCGGGTTTGCATGAGGTTGTGGGCGGCTTTTATTAACACTTGGAGTCATGTTTCATCTAGAATCATTATTTATCTAAGTGTTTTAGTAGCAACTCGAAAATAAGCTTGTATGACTTTGTAATCTTAAAAGATTGGTGCCATGTATGATTTTGTATTTATTTTGTTTCGAAATTTTTTTTCTCTTGATTTTCGAATTTCTTTTGTTTTCCTTTAATTGATTTTTGGAATCCTTGATTCCTTTCTCTTATTTATAAGAACCCTTGGTTCTTAGCTTAGTCTAGTTTTTTTTTGCTTTTGATTTCGTTTAACAAGAAGGGGTCGGACAACGTTGTTGCCGACCACCTTAGCCGGTTGGTACGTGACTCGGACCCCGTGGCCATCCAAGAGTGCTTCCCGGACGAGCAACTCTTCAAGGTAAGCAAGGTAAGTGAGGTAAGTGAGCCTTGGTATGCCGATATTGTGAATTATCTTGTGACAAAGCAATTTCCGAACTCTATGTCCTATCATGCTAGAAATAGACTTAAGGCATTAGCTAGACATTATGTGTGGGATGAACCTTATTTGTGGAAGCATTGTGTTGATCAAGTTATTAGGAGGTGTGTCCCGAGAATGAGCATAGGTCTATTCTTAGTTTTTGCCATGATCAAATTTGTGGAGGACACTTTGGTTCTCGTAGGACTGCTTTGAAAGTTTTAGAATATGGATTCTTTAGGCCTACTATTTTTCGAGATGCCTATAAGTATTGTGCTTCATGTGATAGATGTCAAAGGACAGGGAATTTAGGACCTAGGGATGAAATGCCTATGCAACCTATTATACATGTTGAAATATTTGATTGTTGGGGTATTGATTTCATGGGGCCTTTTCCGAATTCTCAGGGAAATTTATACATTCTCGTATGTGTGGATTATGTTTCTAAATGGGTGGAAGAAAAAGCCACCCGGACTAATGATTCTCGAGTTGTTGCAGATTTCCTACGCTCTAATATTTTCTCCAGGTTTGGAATGCCGAAATTTGTAATAAGTGATGGAGGTTCCCACTTTTGCAATCGGACAATTGAAGCTCTAATGAAGAAGTATGGAATCAAGCATAAGGTTGCTACACCTTATCACCCCCAGATAAGTGGGCAAGTGGAGCTTAGTAACCGAGAATCAAGCGGATATTGGAGAAGAGTGTGAAGCCGTCACGCAAGGATTGGAGCCAAAGACTTGATGATGCACTATGGGCATATCAGACAGCATTCAAAAATCCCTTGGGGATGTCGCCGTTTCGTATGGTGTACGGCAAAGCTTGTCACTTGCCTGTGGAGTTGGAACATCGAGCTTGGTGGGCGGTTCGGACTTTTAATATGGATATTGATGCGGCCGGACTGCACAGGAAGTTGCAGTTGTGTGAACTTGAAGAAATCAGGAATGAGGCCTATGATTCTGCCGTGATCTATAAGGAGAAAACCAAGGCATTCCACGACCGGATGATTCGAAAGAAAGACTTTGTTATTGGCCAGAAAGTTCTCTTATTTAATTCTAGACTTAGGTTGTTTCCAGGTAAGCTACGTTCTAGGTGGATAGGACCTTTTGTTATCACTAATGTTTTTCCTTCTGGTGCAGTCATGATTAAAAGCATGGTCAAAGGAGCCGAATTTCAGGTTAATGGTCATCGATTAAAGCCTAACATGGAGAACATGGTGGACCAAACGATGGAGGAAGTTTCTCTTCTAGATGCTACGACATGAGCAAGAGGAGATGATAGTCTAGGCTAAAGGACTATAAACACTTAAGCGCTGCATGAGAGGCAACCCATAGAAGGAGCCATCAACGAGAGTTTGCAAATTTCTTTATCCCTCCTCTTTTCTTTTCGGATTGCTCTTAGTTTTCTTACATTGAGGACAATGTTGATTTTAAGTGTGGGGTGGATGTCATTACTCGTTGATTTGCTATGCTTTGATATGATTTGAATTGTTTTTAATTTTTAGGATTAATTTTAAATTTTTTGTTTATGTTTTCCGATTTTTAGATGAACTTTGTTTATTTATTTTGTGTTTTGCTTTTATTTTGTTGAGTCTTAGGTGCCTTCTAACGTGTCTAGGATGAATATATGGTCTTTGATTGATTAGTTATTGAGATGAGCATGATTTCGAATATTTGAGCTTATATGTTATTTGATGGTTAATAGATATGTTGAAATTGTACGAACTTGTAGTAGATGAGGACCATTGAAACTTAGGTACAGAATGAGCATGTTCCTTACTTGTTTGATTTCATTTTACCCTTGTGAGATTTTCGAGCTATATATATGTGCCTATTCTTTGGAGAGTTTACTCTATCTATTATTTGATATATATATGACCTCATTATACATTATTTGATCAATTTATATGCCATAGATTTAATGAACTAGAGATTGCTAGAACTTACTTGTGAAACTTTCAAAACTTTTATCATAACTTGCTTTGATTTTGAATAGGATTGTGGATCTTTCTTAGGACTATCACCACTTTATCTAAATAGCCATATATCCCTATTTTGAGCCCTGTTTGGGACCCCTTAGTCTAAACCCCTAGAGCCTACGTTATGCCTTTCTTGTTCACCTAAATTATCCCTTGCCTAGTATAGAATTCCTCTACATTGTCTCGAGCTTGGCAGAGCTATCTTTTTGTGGTGATTTGAGGTGATGATTCAATATAAGTGTGGGGTGGATGTCAAGAGTTTTTTTTGCCGAGATACACATGAGAAAAGAAAAAAAAAAATGCTCTCGTAAAAAAAACAAAGAAAAGCATGATCCGAGAGAACAAAGAAAAAGAAAAAAAAAAAAAGAAGTTTCGAATTGATGAAATTGATCTCGGCCTAGATGAAATTTTTGTGAAATTGGAGTTGTGATTTGTTTGTTGAAGGCTCAATATGTTATACTTTTAGCCTTTGTTCGTTTTCACAATGTTTTAAAATGATGGGTCCAACATGATAATATTTGGCCCTTGATGGTGTTTGGTGACATAAGGTGGATGTTCTTGCTCTGCTAAGTCTTGAGGATGACCTTTGTGATTCTTTTACTTTGAAAATTTTTCCATGCCGAGCCTAGCCAACCTATTTTCTAAAAGATCCGCATGATTCTTGAGATAAGTAACCTTTGATCTGTGGAGTCTGTTTCATGAGTAAGCGTATGGTTGTGGTTCATTTGTGCATATGATTGGTATCTTTCATGAGGTTTTCGAATTTATTAGGTTCTTTTTAACTCTTATGTGTGAAAAGCTTTTAAGCATATGCCATGTTCTTGAGAGAAAAAATTCGGAGTGCATATCCTTGTGAGTTGAATTTGAACTTGTTTGGAACATGTCGAGCTTAATTTCACCTTTGTTTCTGCCATGTCTTACTTGTTATATCGAAATCTCATGTTTACTAACCATTGAATTCACCTTTCAATTTCGATTCTTGTGCTATTCTTGATGCTATGATGTTGAAGATCTCTGAGACAATTTCGTTGAAGGCATTAGATTGAGTCATTGTAGTATTTTCAATATTAGTTTTGTTGTTTTTCGTTTTAGTAGTTGCTAAGGGACTAGCAAAGGTTAAGTGTGGGGTTGTTGATAGGAGCACAAAGTGTGACATTCTTAATATGTTTATACCCTTTATTTACCCTTTGTTAACTCCTATTTAGTTGTTTTAGCTTTATATTTATGTTTAGTGTAGAATAATTGCTTAATTTAGAAATATGTAGGTTTTAGTGTTAGAATACATAGTATTTTCGGATTTGAATAATTTGGTGTTGAAATTGTGCTAAGTATTGGAAATCCTTGTTTACTCAGGATTCATGTCTTGATCAGGATTCCATCTTTCCTCGAAACCGAGTCCATGAAGGAGAGGTCTAAACCAAGTCCAATATGGAGAAGAAGATCTAAATTCGGCAGAATTTCAAGAATATCCAAGCCTTGAAAATCCGGATCAAATCGGGAGAATTCCTGTGCACGTCTGCCAACTTCAACGGACTCTCCAGGACAGCTCACAATGAATCAGAAAATGTGCCAGATATGGATAGAAAGCTACGGGAGTCTAGTTTCCAAATCAATTGGAATCACCTCAATATCTATTTTCTAGAGGAAGTTATGACGTAATCATCAGAAGGAGGTCATTCTGCCGAAATTGAGAAGAACTAGGAATCCTAAACCAACTTGGTTTAGGCTTTGTGGCTGACTTCTCTAGGGTTTTTCCTCTATATAAAGCACGACTTCAAGGACAGAAGATGATCATCAACCCGTACAAATAACACCAAAGCCTTTGCCGAAACTCCATCAACCTCCAAACACTACAATCCGATCCCACCTTCAGCATTTGTCCAAAGCACGTAGCCTAGGATTCCGCTCACTCGAAGAATAGAACACGTAGGGATATTTTGAGAGTGAATTCCATCTTCTATTTTCGGATTGCTATGTGTTTGTTCTTGTTTTTGTTTGTTTTAGGTTTTTGCTTAAGTATGTTTCGATTCTTGTCTATGAGATAGAAGTACTTTTGAACCATGTTTTAGATTAAAGTTTTCAATTTTTAATCAATGATTTTAGGTTTATGCCGTGAGTTTTATGTCTAAATACTTTAAGATTTTCGGTGCTACATTCCATTATCATGTGTAGTTGATACAAGTAGTTGATATTGCATGTGTTAATCATCCAAAGTTCGACTTTGATACACGTAGTTGATAAGTTGCATTGTCTTTGTTTTTCACCGATTTTCTACCTATGTTTGATTTGGACTTGTGCTTAAACACATCGATTCTTTATGTGATACGTAATTGCATGATTAGTTTATGTGTGTGACCTATAAGTAGAGCACGTAGCCGAGCTTGTTGTGTCGCGATGTTGAATGAAACCCGTAGTCTAATTCTAAGTTGGTCTATGTCATAGGAACCACGTAGGAACTTATGTGCATATCAAATTTAGGTTGTATATTTGCTCACGGTGTAGACTTAAATGAGATTAGAGATTGTCTTCTTTATTCTTGCATGGTTGTTTGGTTGAGTTTGCATGATTGTTGGTTGATCACATGTATATATGTATAGAAGTAATTTAGGATTTATTATTCTTGTCTTTTCCGAAATCATAAAACCTTTAAACCCTATATGCTTATTTTGACATTTTTAATAGATTAGATGGATCTACCCTGTAGTTGGATCCCCGGTTTAGAACGATCTCTGCTTGCTTTATACTACGATTGATTTGTTGACAGGGTTAATTGATGCGTGTGCAAATACGTCTTATCATTGCACACGCATCAATTAACCCTGTCAACAAATCAATCATAGTATAAAGCAAGCAGGGATCGTTCTAAACCGGGGATCCAACTACAGGGTAGATCCACCTAACCTAATATAAATGTCGAAATATGCATATAGGGTTTAAGGGTTTGATGATTTCGAAATAGACATTGGAAATAAATCCTAAATTACCTCTATACATATTTACATGTGATCAACCAACAATCATGCAAACACAACCAAACAACCATGCAAGAACAAAGAAGACAATCTCTAATCTCATTTAAGTCCATACCGTTAGAAAATACACAACCTAAATTCGATATGCACATAAGTTCCTACGTGGTTCCTATGACATAGACATACTTTGAATTAGACTACGGGTTTCATTCAACATCGTGACACAAACAAGCTCGGCTATGTGCTCTACTTATAGGTCACACACATAAACTAATCATGCAATTACGTATCACATAAAGAATCGATGTGTTTAAGCACAAGTCCAAATCAAACATAGGTAGAAAATCGATGAAATAACAAAGACTATGCAACTTATCAACTACTTGTATCAAAGTCGAACCTTGGATGATTAACACATGCAACATCAACTACTTGTATCAATTACACATGAAAATAGAAGAATACACCGAAAATCTTAAAGTACATGGACATAAAACTCACGGCATAAAACCTAAAATCATCGATCATAAATCGTAAACTTTAATTCAATACATGGCTCAAAAGTACTTATATCTCATAACAAGAATCGAAACATACTTAAGCAAAAACCTAAAACAAACATCAACAAGAACAAACACATTCTAATCCGAAAGTAAAAGATGAAATACACTCTCAAAATATCCCTACTTGTTCTATTCTTCGAGTGAGCGGAACCCTAGGCTACTTGCTTCGGATCAAGGATGATGGTGAGTTCGGATTATGGTGTTTGGAGAATGATGAAGTTTCGGCAAAGCTTTAGTGTAATTTTGCACGGGTTGATCATGATCTTCTGTACTTGAAGTCGTGCTTTATATAGAGGAAAAAAAAACCCTAGAGAAGCCGGCCCCAAAGTTGAAACCAAGTTGGTTTAGGTTTCCTAGTTCTTCTCAATTTCGGCAGAATGACCTCCGTCTGATGATTACGTCATAACTCTCTCTAGAAAATAGATATTGAGGTGATTCCAATTGATTTGGAAACTAGACTTCCGTAGCTCTCTATCCATATTTTGTACGTTTTCTGATTCATTGTGAGCTGTCCTGGAGAGTCCGTTGAAGTTGAGAGACGTGCATAGGAATTTTCCCGATTCAATCAGGGATTTCAAGACTTGGATATTCCTTGATATTCTGCCGAATTTAGATCTTCTTCTCCATATTGGACTTTGTTTGGACCTCTCCTTCACGGACTAGGCTTCCTGGATCAGCTGCTTTACTTCCCTAGGTCCATCAGGAACACTTCTCTCGGCAGTCTTCTATATGTCACTTAAGTATCAGAGAAGTTAAATCAATTTGTGACAATTTTCTACATCATTCTTTATGTTTAACATGTTTTATACACAACTCTACCAAAAACTTTCGACTCTACATTATGACTCTATTTTGACAATAAGAGATAATCAAAGTACAAATGGAGGTAATAACACATTAAGATCTCGCATTTTATGCTCCTATCAATCATACACAACCCAAACAAGGAAACAAGAGTGATGAAACACACTCTTGACCCGCGAATAAAATTCCGGGATTTTTGGTACCTGCAAATACACTGACCCAAGCATAGAATGGAGTAGAAGAAGGGGAGAAAACACTTTATTTCCCCCGAGGTTAGTGAACTTGGAAGAGTTTTAGGGTTGTAAAATAAATATACCGTAAACACTTGGATGCTTGATCGGATGAAAAGAAAGCAGCGGAGCGGACGACAACGGCGGCCGAGAGGAGAAACAACGTTTTGCCCACTTCTACTTCGAATTTCGGGCTGAAATTTTGATAGGAGGAGCAGCTCTAGATGAGGAAGCTGCTGTCAAAAATTTAGGTTGATCGGAGCAAGGGAGGTGGTGAACCGGTGGTCGGTAGCGGCGGCGGTCTGGAATCTTCCGGTGGCCGGTTCGGAGACTTTCCGGCTCGTTCTCAGGGTGAGGCCGGCGGCGTTGGATCCGGGACGGAGAGAGCTTTCTGGGGATATAAAATTCCGGTGGAGTACAGTCGGAATTTTGGTCGGAAATCGGGAAAAACAGGCTGCCCAATTTTAGGGTTTGGAAAACAAAAGGTGGGCTATTGGCTCTAGGGTTAGAACAAAGTGCATGATAACATGATGAAGGATAAAGAGTAGTGACAAAGAGATAGCAAGAGAATCATCATCTTATTCATTGATAGGAGCCCTTTATATAGGGAATTACATAATACCAATATGGTAAGGATATGAATACATAGATCTAGTCTAACTACATATCCTATTAGCATAAGGCCAAGGCACACATAGAGAATATCCTAGAACAATCTACACTCCAACTTTTTATTTTTAATCATCATTTTCATAAAAAGACCAAAGTTAAGTCACAAATGTCAAAATTTAAGTTACCAAAAATAGAAAGTGAGTGTGGATTATAATTTGAGGAGTGTGGATTTCACTTACTTAATTTTTTTTTTCTTACCTAATTTTAATGGTCCTCCCCTGCTATATAACCATGTCCTCATATGTCTCTTCTCCGTCAACAATCAAGCTGTAGGTACTAATAATCAAACATATATATACTTCTGTATCATGAGTCCTCATCATTATCTTATCGCAATCCTTGCTCTACTCTTTCCTCTTCTCTCAGTTGCAGTAGAGAAAAGTGGCGATTCTGCTCCACTCAGTGCTTGGAGGCCTCTGAAAGATATTAAGGACGCTCAGATCAAACGAACCGCTGAGTTTGCAGTTTTCACATACAACAGCGTGAATAATACGAACTTGATCTTTGAGGATGTGACCAAGGGATATTACTGATTCAATGGACCAAAGGGAATGTTTTTCAACTTGCCATTAGAGTCAAGGATGAGAAATCTGTTCATTTCTCCACAGACGAGTACCAGGCTATTGTTTCCCTTGAATTTGCAGGCTTGGGAGATTTCTTTAGAAAATTGGTTTCCTTCCATCGGATCTCAAATTAAGTAAAGTGTTTCTAGCTAATATACATCAAAAAAGAAAAACTTGATTGCATCACCAATAGGAACATAATAAACCTTCGATCACATTGACGCCTGCTTCCGTGGCATACTGTAATTGTTATGTTTTATTCTGCAGTTTAGATATGCTTGTGACCCAGATGTACATATACAAAATGTATCACATTTATTGGTAAAAGATTCAACGTATTTTCTTCATAATGTTTTCCGTTATAAAACGCATAGGTCAAACCCTTTAATTGTTTGCCTTATTGGTTTCATCCACCACAACAATTTAAATCCAGGATTGATTTCTGCATCAAACACTCCAATGTTATCAGGATGCGTTCTTACTACGTCCTCGCCCTCCTTGCCCTCGTCTATTCTCTCTTTGCGGCAGGTGCTTCTGCTCTAACTGGTGACTGGAACAGACCTCAGGGATCCTCTTGTGACAGATGTTGGAAAGTTTGCAGTTTTTGAATACAACTCTCAATATAAGGACTTGTACTTCAGGAAAGTGACTAAAGGCGTCTACAAGGATGAATATTATTCACCTTATTCGAATGCCACCATATATCAGCTTGTCGTTGTTGTTGATGCTAGCTCAAGTCCTGACCACAAACTTGCAGTTTATCAGACTGCCGTCTTCCGTAGGCAATGGGATCATTTTCTGAAATTGATCTCCTTTCAGAGTTCAAAATAATTGAGGTCTTGGATGATTAATTTTCCTGATAGATGGCTGTTTCATTTGGTTACCTTTCATTGTATCAAAGCATGTTTGAATACAATAGTCGTAACAACAATCTCTTATGTAGTCCATGATATCAGAATATAAAATAACAATTTTCTTAAGATCGAGCTTTTCCCTCAACTACTACTATAGCCTCGATCCGACCCTCGTCTACAACCATAGCTTTCTCTCTCAATAACCATGTCTTTGAAAATGTTAATTATCAAAGCCAACATTTTTCTAAAGTAGATTGAGTTTCATTAGATCAACAGCCAAGTAAAAGACTAAAGACTAAGAGCACCAAAGACATTAGTGGGTAAACAACCAACACCCATCTAGGCATCGCAGCTCAGCACAAACCAATCAACTCCTCTAAAGCAAGCCTAGCCTAATACAAAGTAACATAACACCTCACATGTCTAGAACACGCAATTGTGGCACAAGCAAACTATAAAACAACTTATAATTAAGCCTATGACACTACACGAAATCTCGTCCTAGGCGACGGAAACAACTCGTCACCTAAGACGAACTATTCGTCGCCTAAGATTCTAGGAGACGAATTATCCGTCGTTTAAGTTCTGTAGTCTAAGTGTCGTGAGGTAGACACTTACACGACGGAACTGAAGTTAGTCGTCGACTAAGAGAGATCAAACCCGACGAACTTTTACATGGCTTGTCTACAAATTACGCGACGGAACTGAAGTTAGTCGTCGACTAAAAGAGATCAAACCTGACGAACTCTTACATGGCTTGTCGACAAACTGATTCGTCGACAAATATCTCTGTCGACGAAATTTTTTTGTCGGAAATGTTCTTAGCCGACGAATACGAAATACTTTTTAGCCGACGGAACTACGTCGGTATATATGTTTACCAACGAATATTGCGTCATTCTTTGGCGAATGCCAAACAATTCTTAGTCGACAATTGATCTTTGTATTCGTCGGATAGGTTGTTTATCTTACGCGACGAAAGTCACTATTTCCGTCGCCTAGGTATTTTATCTTGGTAGACGAATGTTACTATTTCTGACGTTTAGGTTGTTTATCTTAGGCGACGAAGGTTACTATTCCGTCGCCGAAGATAAATATCTTGGGTGACGAATGTTACTATTCCGTCGCCCAAGATATTTACCTTGGGCGACGAAGGTTACTGTTTCCGTCGACTAAGATATTTTATTTATGGTGAAAAACACTGAATTATTTTTTTTTTACCTTATTCACTGTTTCCAAAAATTACAAATCAGTAACAATAATCAAACACATACATACAAATATATTGATCATTATACAGTAACAATATATACCGGAAGCAATGGATTTGGACCATTTTTTATATATTGATCATAGATGGACAAATATTATTCATATATACGTACAAAATAATTAATGAATTAACTAGGTAGAAAATTGTTCATACAATCTAGCTAAACTATGAATGAAGTACTACAAAATCAATAATGCCAAGGGGCACTGTTATCCAATCTTACACGTTGTCGCCTCTATCATCACTGTTTTGTGGGGAAACTTGTTGAGGAGGAGAAGATTGAGGAGGAGGAAATTGTGGAGGAGGAGGAGGTGGCATACCTAGCTGCGCATATATGGCTACAACTTGAGACTGCACAGCATTATACATAGACTCGGCATGCAAGGCACGCTGCTGGACCTCTTAGAATTGTTGTTGGGCACGCTGTTGGACCTCTTGAAACTGCTGCTGGGCACGCTCCTCTGATTCCTTTAGTCTCTGCTCATAGCGCTCATGCACCTCTTGGAGTTGCTGCTTATCAACTCTAGGAGGACGACTACGTGAAGTGGAACCATTTGAAGAAAGGCTCAAGTCTCGCTCGCCTCCTCGTCCCATCCCTCTAAACTTGCAATTTATTACCTCCCTTTCAGTTTCATGGCCACAATAGATACCTTAATAAACAACTTTATTGCTCTCTAGTAAATCCAGCAGAAGTTTACTGCCCCCAGTAAACTTATACTGGGGGTCAGTAAACTTGCAATTCATTATCTCTCTTTCAGTTTCATGGCCACAACACACAACAGATACCCTAATAAACAACTTTACTAGCTGCTCCCTAGTAAACCCAGTAGAAGTTTACTGCCCCCGGTAAACTTATACTGGGGGTCTATAAACTTGCAATTCATTATCTCCCTTTCAGTTTCATGGCCACAACACACAACAAATACCTTAATAAACAACTTTACTGCTCCCTAGTAAACTCAATCTACTGGGGGTCAGTAAACTTGCAATTCATATCTCTCTTTCAGTTTCATGGCCACAACACACAACAGATACCCTAATAAACAACTTTATTACTCCCTAGTAAACCCTTTAGAAGTTTACTGCCCCCAGTAAACTTCTACTGGGGGTCAGTAAACTTGCAATTCATTATCTCCCTGAATTACTCTTTAGTAAACAACTTTGTTGCTCCCTAAAACTATACATCTTAATTAATGACAATGATAATAACACATATTTTTTTGAAGAAGCAAGAAAACATGACATTCTAATTGAACAGTGCCTACATTCAACTTAATGGTCTCATATATATATATATATATAATATATATATATATATATATATATATATACTAATAGCCGTATTTACACATGCTTGAACCATTTGCTAAGCTTACATTCTAGTAAAAGGAAATGCACTTACATATTTCTTGGTTGTATCTTCATCACCGGCCCTGACATAGGTCTTCTCAAAACCTTTGATAATTGGAAGCTGCTCACCTTGTATTCTGAGTTCCTCCATTGTGTAGATGATAGGAGAAGACCCCGTGTGGTGGTGCATGGTCTTCTCCCCATGGTTCTGCTTGTTTACCAAGGAGAGTCTCTAATACACGAAAAAATATTAAATTGTTCTAGGATATTTTTTATGTGTGCCTTTGTCTTATGCCAATAGGATATGTAGTTTGATTAGATCTATGTAATTATATCCTTACCATATTAGGTATTGTGTAATTCCCTATATAAAGGGCTCCTATCAATGAATAAGATACACATCATTCACGATTCTCTATTGTCAAATTACTTTCATTTCATCACGTTATCAGCCCTTTACTCAAACCTTTGAGCTAATAGTTCTTTCCCAAAACCCTAAACTCCCAAAGCCGAAAACTCTCGGTCCTGTCTCGGCCGCCACTGCCGCTGCCGCCGCCGCCATCGCCCCACCGACTGCCGCTTCCCAGCCGTCCGCTCCACTGCTTTCTTCTCGTCCGATCAAGCATCCAAGTTTTACGGTATGTTTTTTTTACAACCCTAAAACCCTTCAAGGTTCAATAACATCGGGGGAGATAAAGTGCTTTCTCCTCTTCTACTCCATTCTATGCTTGGGACGGTGTATTTGCAGGTTTAAAATCCCGGTTATCCTCCTCGGGTCTAAAGTTGTGTTTGATCAACTTTGGTTATTGCTATTTTGAAGGTGTGTTTGATCACCTTCACACAAGTTCGGGGTCGTGTTTGATCGACTCCGGACACTTAGGGTTGTGTTTGATCAACCCTAGAGACAAACCAAATAAAAAGCATCGTATTTGAGTATCCTTTTGGGTCTCAACAGAAAACTAATACGACTTGTTCTCTCTTGTATGCAGATGGATAGAGGCATTGAATTCGATGTCCTCGACGCCCATGGTACCGAGTACCATCGTTGGGTCTCGGACATAGAGCAGACCTTCATCGTTAAGGATCTGACCGAGACCATATTCCCCGATCCAACTCAGGAACCGCCCCACAAGAGAATAAAATCTCAGGCGCTCATATTCCTTCGTAAGCATATCGATCCTACACTGTGCAGGCAGTATCAATCCAAGCACGATCCAAAAGATCTGTGAGATGCCCTTGCCGAACGCTTCGGCAACATTCACTCGACCTTACTCCCAGAACTAATTGCTCGCTAGGATGAAATCCGCCTTTTGGATTACAAGAATTTGATGACTACAACAGGGATATGCTTTGCCTACAAGCTCAACTGAGCTCATGTGGAGTCGAGAAAAGTGATGCCGACATGATCGAAAAGACTTTCTCGACCTTCCCTTCAGCTGCTAAGATCCTCATGAACCAATATCGGCTTGAGTTCACAAATAAGAGGATTACTACATTCAGCGGCTTAATGACGCAACTCCTTATGGAAGAAAAGAATAACATGATCAATGATCAGCATAATTTGAGTCCTGTAGGCACACGAAAAATTTCGGAATCTAATTACAACAGCAACCGGAGTAAGAAAGCTCCGAAACGTAAGGATCAACATCGGAATGAACCTTATGCACGTGAGAATCAACACCACCGTGTCTCTGGTTCTCAGGGACAAGGTAGTGGCTTTAGTGGCCATACCAACATATGGTGTCGAGACACCGGTGCCGCCGGCCCCAAAGGCGGCGCCGCCCCTCCTTGGAAGCAGCATGTTCGCTCTTCCTCTGCCTCTAATGGTCAATGCAACAGATGTGGGTCCAAGGACCACTGGTCTAAAAGCTGTCGCGCTCCTGCAAATGTTGTTGCCACATACAAGAAATACAAGGAATTGATGGAAGTCAATTCCACTGAAAACAATGGAGTTGAACATAATGTTACCTTCAAGATCGCAGACCCTAATGGACATTGTTCTGACTCAGATGCTCCTGACTTTGACGTCACCGGCTAGATTGTTTTCATTTTTACAAGTCATGATGTAATAAGGCATCGTTAGCATGCCATGCTTAGTTTTCTTCTCAATTTCTTTTCGAGACCCTTATGTACTCTTTTCAGCACATTAATGAAAGATTATTTCTTTTTGGTTCCTCTTGTCTCTACATGGTTTGAATTGATTTACATCCACCTTAGAAAACATGGCATCAACGCCGTCTTTGGTCTCTCTTAAAGGAGGTGACGTACGACACTGTGACTCTCAAGGAGAGTCACTCACGTGTTTTCCGGTTCAAGATTTTTACCTATAGCGGATTTTCTATCATCAATTGTTTAACTAGGCTCATCCAAGTTAGTATAGACACGACCTACCCCGAATTTCACCCTGAACTCGAAGTAAATCGTGCGGGGACCACCTCCAAGGAATGATTTACCGTAAAATTCGGTACAACCTCCCTTGGAAATGGACAACCCTTCCAAATCAAAAACCTGCAAACACTCTTAAAATTTTCAATCCACCCTTAACTTCTAGAGCCTTCGTGCTCCCCAAATACAATCACCACCAACAAGATAATATACATCTTCCGTCAAATATTCTAAAATATCAACAAGCCTTCAACCACAACCAAAAATATATACATTAAACTCAAGTATTCAGAGCTACTAGACATTAGCGGAAGTAAGAAAACACAGGTAGGTTAAACAGGTAACCTACTGGTGAAAGGTGGTGGAAATACGGGTGACTATACCTCGTCTCCTACTAGATCCAATCCGAACTCTGCAGACTGGGCATTTTAAAACGAAAGGTCCAGGGGAAGACATTTAATAACGTTAAAGTGAGTGGACAAAAATAATTTATAACAAAATATTTATGCATTCCCATTTTAATTTCATAGAAAAATATACTGCATGCGGCAGCTCAAAAGTGCTCAACTCATAAACTGACAATTTCACGACTAGCTCCAGCTAGTCACCAACTCAAATAAAATGAAGCCTCTCAGGCTAAACTATATATAATCATATATTCGTATGTATTTACACTCGTCAACTCCTTGTATGAATCCTAGAAACAATTTAGAAAAATAGAGATTCATACAAGGCTACAACGCTGGCGTCTAACGCTCACGTTGCGCCATAATGGTATTTTTTCTCATTATGACCGAAAAGACGGTGTATATATATATACATATACGCGCATATCCCCTATATAAATTATTATATTTATATAGGGCTACGACGATTGCATCTAACGCTCACGTCGCACCATAATGAAATTTTACCTCAGTATGGTGGAAAAACACGTATAGCTAGCTAGCATTTATTTATATACATACTATCCTCATAAACATCCAAAATATATATCCACCAAAAATCTCATTTTCGGGATCTCTCCAAAGGAGGAAAAATTGTCAAATCACCGAGAAATCAATAAGTCTCATCAGAAGAAATAAATGATCAATAAAATCATTCATCGCATGCTTTTTAATAAAAAAAACAAAGGTCCACTCACAAATTAGGCCTAAGCCTAATGACGCTCCGAGGCTTCTTCTGCTCGGGCTCCTCACGTCATGTTCCAAATATATAATTAATTTCCCACTAAAAATCCAATATTTATACAAAATAGGCAAAATTAACCGAGAGTCATAACCACGCTCATCATTGCCTAACTTCGATATTCTTAAATCGAAAAGACTCAAACTTTAATACCATACTCGACAGCCATAAATACAACATTTCTCAGAAATTGACTTAAATCCTACGGCCGGATTTTACATTATTTAACCGGCAAAATACCAAACTTCAGAAATTTCCAAACCTATTCAAAACTCATTCGAAAATTCCACAATTCACTTCATCAAATTCCTCTAATTATTACACATTTAAAACTTTAAAAATTTCCAAAACAGCGGCGGCCGGAGGCCGATTCCGGCGACCTCTAATGGTTATGAAATTTTGACAGCATCTTCCTCTCAACATCCCAAACAACTTTCATAACTATCACTAAGTCCAATTTCAAGCCTAACTAGGTCAATCGAACGACAACATCTTAAAATCCCTAGAATTTCCTCCTTGAATTTCTCCTTACCTAGCTCAAGAAGGAGTGAGCCTTTTGGAGGGGTTGCTGCACAGGAGGAGAGCTACAAAACCGTACCAAGTTTGCCCGGATTGGTGGCCGGAGGAGGGAGTTCCGGCGACGGAGGGCTTTAGGCAGCCGAACCTTTCGGGCGGCAGCTCTCCCTCACGGCGGCGCTAGGGAAGCTCTCGTCGGGCTAGAATGGAAGCTGCGTTGGAGGCCGACGTTTTGGGACCGTAGCGGCGGCGAACGGTGGCCGGACGGCGGCCGGAAAATTGGGCAGCGGGAGGGACTCGGGGAGAGAGAGAACCGGGAAGAAAAAAGAGAAGAGAAATGGGTTTTTGGCCTCACCCATTCAGCCCAACTCCTCTATATACAACCCAATTCCAAAAATTAACACCCCCAAAAAATAATACCCTAATAAAAATGATCTTTTACTAGCTAAAATTTACCATTTTTACCGTCGTTACATTTTTCTCCGACGAATAACTCTCCGAAATAATCGTCTCCCAAAACCCCTCTAGGGACTAATTAAACTATATCTCAATGTCGGAGACGGTAAAATTCTTATTATAATCAAGCTAGTAAATAAGATAAAAATTTACGGGTCGGGATGTGACAATTCTCCCCTCCTTATAAAAAGTTTCGTCCTCGAAATTTACATACCTGTCATTCAAAGAGATAGGGATACTGCTGCATCATTTGCTCCTCTGATTCCCAAGTAGCTTCTTCTACTTGATGACTTCTCCAAAACACCTTGACAAGTGGGATTGTCTTGTTCCTAAGCACTTGCTCCTTTCGGTCGAGAATATGAACCGGTTCCTCTTCGTAGGACAAATCTCTTGTCAAACTGATCGGCTGTTCTTGCAGCACATGAGAAGGATCGGCAATATACTTGCGAAGCATGGATACATGAAACACATTATGTATCTTGGCTAATTCTGGAGGCAAAGCTAACCGATAAGCAAGTGAGCCAACTCGCTCTATAATCTCATAAGGGCCAATATACCTCGGACTAAGCTTCCCACGCTTACCGAAACGTACAACCCCTTTCTAAGGAGATAATTTCAAGAACACTCAATCACCCACTTGAAACTCAAGATCTTTCCTACGGACATC
Organism: Fragaria nilgerrensis; assembly: GCA_010134655.1. Lineage (NCBI taxonomy): Eukaryota > Viridiplantae > Streptophyta > Magnoliopsida > Rosales > Rosaceae > Fragaria > Fragaria nilgerrensis. Next base: position 32,705,326 of record CM020982.1, on the reverse strand, counting down.
TGCATAACTCTTCTACCTACTTTAAGCGGCCTTGAGTCTATCTCTAACCACTTTAATCTTCTCATTTGTCTCATGGATTAATTCTGGGCCACAAAGCTTTTTTTCTCCCACTTCATTCCAACATAAAGGCGTACGACACTGCTTCCCATAAAGCGCCTCAAAGGGAGCCATACCAATGCTAGAATGATAACTATTATTATAAGCAAATTCCATCAAAGATAGGTTTTTATCCCAACTCCCTCTGAACTGCAAGGCACAAGCTCTCAACATATCCTCCAAAGTCTGAATAGTCCTCTCGGACTGCCCATCAGTCTAAGGATGAAAAGCAGTGCCGAAATGTAATCGGGTACCTAAAGCTGCTTGAAGAGCTCTCCAGAATTTAGAAGCAAACGTAGGATCCCGATCTGACACTATTGATTCAGGCACACCATGAAGCCTCACAATTTCATTCACCTAAAGTTCCGCCAATTGATAGGAGCATAAAATGCGACATTTTTAATGTGTTATTACCTCCATTTGTACTTTGATTATCTCTTATTGTCGTAGAATAGAGTTATAATGTAGAGTCGAAAGTTTTTGGTAGAGTTGTGTGTAAAACGTGTTAAACATAAAGGAATGATGTAGAAAATTGTCATATACTTGCCGAATCTTTCAAGGTTGTAAAAGTGTGATTTTCTCATGGCTTCTTGTATTATTTTCTGTATAGTTTCGAACTCTATTGTAATATACTTTTCGATTTTGATTTTATTTATCAAACATGGTTTTCGGATTTCTTTGTGATCTTTGATTGTTCTATGTTTTGATTTGTAACTTCTTGAATATATGATGATTTCGTGATTTAGGTTTTGGGGCAGTAGCATGTTCTTATGTGTTTTTGATTTCTAATTGATTAATTGTCATGAATTCGTGCATCTAAATCAATCCTTGAGGCTGCCTTGGCCATGGTTGTCCTTAAGGTGCGGTTTCATCTACCATAATAATTTTGGATCGATTCATACGCAAAGTTGTCTTGGTCTTTGTTATTAACTTAGGGCGGATATAATTCTGATAATTTGCATGCTAATAGGATGAGTGACGCCATGCCTTAGATCATGTTCCGATTGACTCGTGTGCTAAAGTGTTTTCTTGTTTAATCTCTACGCAACGTGTCTTTAAATGAGTTAGCATTCATGTTTAGGATCAAGCGCAAAGATGGTTCTAAATACTTGAGGAGTCTTAACAATTAGATAACCGCAAAGGCTCTAATTAGAATCGGAATTGGTTAGAGTCTAGGACAATTTGAACATTGCTGCCCGGCCTTGCATGAAGTTGTTATGTGTTCTTGATGGTTTTTCGTGTTAGGTGTTGCATGAGTATGTATATATTAATCTTAGGTTTAATTTTCAGTAGATTATTTGTTAGAATTAATCAATCTTAAACCCCCAATATTTCGATGTATATATGTGAATACTTGTTTATAAGTTGTTTTGTTTCTCTTCTTTCGATCGCCCTTTGGTTTTCCCGGCTAGAACGATCCCTACTTGTCCATACTACTACGATTGCAGGGTAATTAAATTGAAGTTGTTTGACCCCTGGTTACGCGACACGTCAATTTTTGGCGCCGTTGCCGGGGATGCCAAGAAGAATCGAAGAAGATGTTATATAGTTTTTATTTATTTATTGGTTTTCGGCTTGTAATTAATTTTGGCCGATTTGTTTTTTTTAATTTTCGGAAGTTTCGGTTTTGATTTGTGTGCTTGAATGCATGTTGTAATAACTTAGTTTAATTTCTAGGAAGTTTATAGTTTTATGTATGCTTGAGTTTATTGTAGTTTCTAAAGTGAAACATGTAGGGGGAAGCCACTTTTGTTAATCTTAGCTTTAACCCTTCATGTTATCTTATGATCTCATGAGGTTGAGGGCGGCTTTGATTAACACTTGTAGACCGGTTTAGTGACCCGAGTTTGTTCTCAACTGAGTAAGGGGCAAGTTATTTTCATAGATATGGTTCTCAGGTTTGTTTAACTGGATCTCAAGCTCATAGACTGATATCTCTTCTCAGTGAAGGAGTCGATAGGGAGTTTGCTCTCCGTGACCACTAAACGAGTCCTGCCTGGTTCCTGTAGGGGGTTCGCCCTCCGTGAATCTTAACGACACCGCCTTCTGAAAACACGGAACACGCTCGAACTAGCCAAGAGCTTGGCCGAAGCATCACCTCACTTTAGACGCTAGAAAATAACTTGGCATATGTAATCTATTTTCTTCAAACCAATTTGAATAAAATCAACTAGAAAGAACTAGGTTGTGACGCCATGTATTTGAACATAATGTTGATTTCGATGCTTGAAAGTTGTTCATATACTTGTAGTAATTTTCGATGCTTTGTACGAATGACTATTTGTGTGAAGCTTTGGAGATTTTGTTTGTGTATATTGTCTTGAAAACTTCGAGTGTTTATTGTATAAAAATCTGAAGATTTCATGTATAACCCACGGCATGGAGATTCAAAGTAGTACATCAGGCAATACGTTCAAGGTGAATGGTCATCGACTTAAGCTTATTACGGGGCATTCAAGGAGTACAATATTGAGGAGCAAAACGTTAAAGACCACGGCATGGAGAGTGACGCCACTATGGAGATGAAGAGTCTAGGCTAAAGGACTTAAACATTAAGCGCTGCATGAGAGGCAACTCATTTCAACGTAGTGGTGGAGGAGCCATCACCGAGAGTTTGCATCACTTTTATTCCTTCATTTCTTATGGTTGAATTGTATATGTGTTTGTTATATGACTTAGACGCATGCTTAGGAAATTATGACATGATTTCGGGTATTACATTAAGCGCTGCATGAGAGGCAACTCATTTCAACGTAGTGGTGGAGGAGCCATCACCGAGAGTTTGCATCACTTTTATTCCTTCATTTCTTATGGTTGAATTGTATATGTGTTTGTTATATGACTTAGACGCATGCTTAGGAAATTATGACATGATTTCGGGTATTACATGAGGACAATGTAATTTTCTAAGTGTGGGGTAGAGGTTTACATAGTAACATGTTTTTTTTTTTTTTTTTTTTTTGAGTCATTTAATTATAGTTTTTGAGTCATAAAAAGAAAACCAAAGATAAAATTCGGAAAAATCGGATCCAACAAAAAGATGAGTGTTTTGTTTTATTTTGAGTCTTAGAATGCCCTTAAAGTCAATGACGATTATGTCTTTGAATGCATAGATGATGGTTTGACATTTACTTAAAGAAATTGTGAGTTTCATGGATATTGTGGACTAGTATGAACATTTGAGATTTGATTGATTGTGAAGCATGCATGTTTGGTTAATTTGTTTCCATAACAACCCATGTGAGCTATTGAGCCTAAATACTTTCTTCTTGAGTGATAATATGCAAAATTTTTCGAAATTCACTATCATAAACCTCATCATTCTTTGCATATTCAATGACTATGTGCTATAGCTTTTTAATGGACTCTAGAATGTACTAGAACTCACTCATGTGATTATCGAAACTCTATAATCATAACATGTCTTGATTTTGAAAATGATTGAATTGAACTCTTTAGGATTACCACCATTGCTAAATAAAAATGTGTCTATTTGTGCCCGTAGTGGGACTCCTTAGTTTTAACCCCTTTGAGCCTACATTGAGCCTTTTCTTTCATCATCTTCATAAAATTCCCTTGCTTAGAATAGTTATATCTTTTACCTTGTTATCAAGACTTGGCAAAGCTTACATTCAATGTGGAGGTATGTTTGTGTGATGTTAAGGAACAAGTGTGGGGTGAACTGATGTAAAAATTGTGTATGCCGAAACCTATCCAAAAAAAAAATTAAAAAAATTCTTTGATCCGAAAACAAAAGAAGGAAAAAAAAAATTTATGAAAATCAGATCAAAACAAAATAAAAGAAAGGGACGGCACACTACAAAAGAAAGTGTTTTGAATTTGGAGTTTGTGTGTATTTGAAGGTCTAAAATTGTAATATGTGACCTTTGTTCAAATTCATGATGCTTTGAGGAGTTAAGAATGACGTATGGGTCCAACAAGATGAAATTCGGGCCTTGGAGTGAAGACATAAGGGGGATCGAGCTTTGCTAAAGCCTTGGTGATGTCTTAAAGCACCACTTATCCTAAAAGTTCCTACCCTATACAGCCGAGCCCCATTACAACCATTATTGAGATTGATTCATGATTCTTAAGATGACTAACTTTGATTTGTGGAGATTTTCTCATGAGTTGAGCATATGGTTTTGGTCCATTCTTGCACTTAGTTGTTAAATGAGGTTTTTCCATAAAATTTTATTCACAAAGTGCTTTTATTTGATGAAATATGCAAGCTATTTCTTGTCTTACAATCTATTCTCTTGCATATACTTATGAGTGAATACCATGATCGAGTGAAAAGAATAGAGTATGACATTGTGAGGAGGATCAGTTGACCTTGTGTGTTTATGCTATTTGTTCTCACTTCTTACTTATTCATGCCATGATACATGTTTCATGAAACTTGGAATTTACGTGTTTACACTCGAATGTTCAAATTTAAAAGCTATGCATGATAAAGATTCTGAGACAATTGTTTAAGGGCATTAGTAGTGTTTGTAGTAGAGTTTTGTATTTAGTTTGCTAAGGGACTAGCAAAGGATAAGTGTGGGGTAGTTGATAGGAGCATAAAATGCGACATTTTTAATGTGTTATTACCTCCATTTGTACTTTGATTATCTCTTATTGTCGTAGAATAGAGTCATAATGTAGAGTCGAAAGTTTTTGGTAGAGTTATGTGTAAAACGTGTTAAACATAAATGAATGATGTAGAAAATTGTCACAAATTGATTTAACTTCTCTGATACTTAGGTGACATGTAGAAGACTGCCGAGAGAAGTGTTCCTGATGGATCTAGAGAAGCAAAGCAGCTGATCTATGAAGCATAGTCCATTAAGGAGAGGTCCAAACCAAGTCCAATATGGAGAAGAAGATCTAAACTCGGCAGAATTTCAAAGAATATCCAAGCCTTACAAATCCGGATTAAATCGGGAGAATTCCTGTGCACGTCTGTCAACTTCAACGGACTCTTCAGGATAGCTCACAATGAATCAGAAAACGTGCTAGATATGGATAGAGAGCTACGGGAGTCTAGTTTCCAAATCAATTGGAATCACCTCAATATCTATTTTCTAGAGGGATTTATGACATAATCATCAGACGGAGGTCATTCTGCCGAAATTGAGAAGAACTAGGAAACCTAAACCGACTTGGTTTAGGCTTTGTGGCCGACTTCTCTAGGGTTTTTCCTCTATATAAAGCACGACTTCAAGTATAGAAAATCATCATCACTACCCTTGCAATTGCGTAGCCGAAACTCTACTAAACCCTATACAGAAAATTACTTAGCCGATTCATCCACCACAAACCATAAGAATCATTCCATCCTTCCACCGATTTTCCCCACACTTGCGAATCTTTCAAGGTTGTAAAAGTGTGATTTTCTCATGGCTTCTTGTATTATTTTCTGTATAGTTTCGAACTCTATTGTAATATACTTTTCGATTTTGGTTTTATTTATCAAACATGGTTTTCGGATTTCTTTGTGATCTTTGATTGTTCTATGTTTTGATTTGTAACTTCTTGAATATATGATGATTTCGTGATTTAGGTTTTGGGGCAGTAGCATGTTCTTATGTGTTTTTGATTTCTAATTGATTAATTGTCATGAATTCGTACATCTAAATCAATCCTTGAGGCTGCCTTGGCCATGGTTGTCCTTAAGGTGCGGTTTCATCTACCATAATAATTTTGGATCGATTCATACGCAAAGTTGTCTTGGTCTTTGTTATTAACTTAGGGCGGATATAATTCTGATAATTTGCATGCTAATAGGATGAGTGACGCCATGCCTTAGATCATGTTCCGGCCGGCTAGAACGATCCCTACTTGTCCATATTACTACGATTGCAGGGTAATTAAATTGAAGTTGTTTGACCCCCGGTTACGCGACACGTCACCAATTTATCCAATTTATACTTCTTTCCCACTGGCAAGATATGTGCAGACTTGGTGAGTCTATCCACAATCACCCAAATACCGTCATGCCCTTCACGGGTACGAGGTAAACTGAAAACAAAATCCATGGTGATGTGGTCCCACTTCCACACTGGAATAGGCAACGGCTCAAGCAATCCAGAAGGCTTCTGCCTTTCAGCTTTTACTTGCTGGCAAATCAGATATCTACTCATATAAGCTGCAATTTCCCTCTTCATGTTTGGCCACCAATAATAATCCTTCAAAATCCGATACATTTTTGTGCTACCCGGATGAGCTGCATAAGCGGAACTATGAGTTTCCTCTAAAATCTCATTCTTCAACTCTTCATTTCTTTTTGGAACACAAAGCCGATTCTTAAACAATAAAGTCTCATCCCTTCTAACTGAAAAATGATCGGCTGCGGCTCCGCTCAAAGCACTTTCTATCAATCGAACTATGGAAGGATCATTATTTTGTGCTTCTCGTACTCTATCAACCAAAACTGGCCTCACATGAAAACTAGCTACCAAGGCACCAACCTCATCTACTGCTAAATCTACTCCTGTAGCTCGCAACTCACTAAGAAGTGGAACTCGAACCGTCCTCAAGTGAGACAAGGATATGGAGGGATTTCGACTAAGAGCATCAGCTACCACATTAGCTTTTCCAGAATGATACTCGATAGTGCAATCATAATCACTAATCAACTCCATCCACCTTCTCTGTCTCAAGTTTAGCTCTCTTTGAGTGAACACATGCCGAAGACTCTTGTGATCGGTAAAAATCTGACACTTGGCTCCATAAAGATAATGTCTCCACAACTTGAGAGTAAAAACTATCGCTACAAGCTCCAAATCATGAGTAGGATAATTCCCCTCATGCGGCTTTAATTGCCTGAAAGCATAGGCAATAACTCGTGCATACTGCATCAATACCCCACCTAGACCACGTCTAGAAGCATCACAAAAGACCACATACTCCCCACTATCATCCGGAAGTGCCAAAACAGGGGCACTAATCAAACGATTCTTCAATTCTTGAAAACTTTGCTCACACTCATCTGACCATTCAAATTTAACACTCTTCTTGGTCAACCTTGTAAGAGGAGCAGCAATCCTTGAAAAATCTTGCACAAAGCGTCGATAATAACCTGCTAATCCCAAGAAACTACGGATCTCCGTCACAGTGGTGAGTCTTCTCCAATTTGACACTGCTTCCACCTTTTGAGAATCTACACTAACTCCTTCTGCCGAAACCACATGACCTAAGAACCCCACTTTATCTAGCCAAAACTCACACTTGCTTAACTTAGCATATAACTGGGAATTCCTCAAAGTCCGCAATATTATTCTTAGATGTTTGGCATGCTCCTTCTCACTTTTTGAGTAAACCAAAATATCATCTATGAATACGATCACGAAACGATCAAGATATGGACTAAACACCCTATTCATGAGATCTATAAAAGCAGCAGGTGCGTTAGTAAGTCCAAATGGCATCACCATAAATTCATAATGACCATAACGTGATCGAAAGGCAGTCTTGACTATGTCACTCTCCCTGATCCGTAATTGATGATACCCAGATCTCAAGTCAATCTTGGAGAAAACAGAAGCACCCCTCAACTGATCAAATAAATCATCGATCCGAGGCAACGGATATTTATTCTTCACTGTGATCTGATTCAACTTCCTATAATCAATGCATAGTCTCATGGTGCCATCTTTCTTCTTAACAAACAATACCGGAGCACCCCATGGAGACATGCTAGGCCGAACAAAACCCTTGTGTACCAACTCCTGCAATTGAGTCTTTAACTCTTTCAACTCCGCTGGAGCCATTCTGTAAGGTGCCTGAGAGATAGGCATAATTCCGGGAAGTAATTCTATAGAGAAGTCTATCTCCCTTGCAGGAGGCAAACCAGGCAACTCCTCAGGAAAAACATCTGGAAACTCCCTTACTACTAGAATATCTTCTACTCCCAAAACTCCCATACTTGTATCCACCACATGAGCTTAATACGCCTGACAGCCTTTATTTAATAATTTCCTTACAACAACAGCGGAAATTAGGCAACTCGAAATAACATCTTTTTCCCCTTGAAAAGCAACCTCAAATCCACTTGGACTTCGAAGCACCACTACTTTCTGAAAACAATCTATCAAAGCTCTATATGCTTCCAAAAAGTCCATCCCAAAGATCACATCAAACTCCACTATTTCTAAAGGAATTAAATCGGCCTTGAAATTAAATCCCTCTACTAAAACTTCATATCTACTAAACACCCAATTAATTCTCATTACCTCACCGGAGGGTAGAGATACATGTCACTCGCCTGGAAGAGACGATGATGACACATTGGCATGGAGAGCAAATCTACTAGACATGAATGAATGCGTGGCTCCAGGATCAATTAAAGTACATGCAGGCTGACCAAAAATTAATAACGTACCAATGATGACATCTGGAGAAGTACGTCATTCTTGTTGGGTCATAGCATGCAATCTAGCGCGAGTCATGAGACGTCCACGCTGACCACTGCCCTGCTGAGAGCCACCTCTGACCGAAGCACTGCCTTGGGCACTACTACTAGAACCTCTAGCTGAAGACTGACCAACTGACTGAGTAGGGGTAGGGTTGGTCCTCTGAGCCAACAATGGGCAATCTCTCCTTAAGTGATCCAGACTACCACACTCGTAGCACCTAGAAAACTGCTGCTGCCCATAAGAATAAGTCTGGCTACCGGATGACCCACCCTAGAAACTGCCACTAGAACCATACTGCCTAGCCTGCTGCCTACCCAACTGGCTCCGAGAAGAACTTCTGAAATGTCCTTTAGATCTGCTTCGAACGCCAGAGCTAGATCCACCACTACTGCCACTACCAGCAGAAGACCCAGAAGCAGATGATGAAGCAGCCTTCTTGGATGGACCCTGACTAGGGTCACTGTAATCACGGGGCCGAACACCATATGTCCCCCTGGACTCTATGGCCATGGTTGCACCAACTGCATCCATAAAAGTCAGGTAAATTACCCCCATCATCTTGTCTGCATACACTCCACCAAGTGCCCCAATGAACATCTCAATCCTGGTCTTCTCATCAGGAACCAGATATGACACATGGTATCTCAGGGAAGTGAATCTTTCCTGGAACTCTATGATCCCCTCATTATCCCTCTTCGTCATATGCAGGAAATCCGACTGAATTCTGCTGCGGTGGGCATGATTGAAATACTGCCCCAAGAAGAGAGTTTTAAACTGCTCCCACGACATACTCAGAGCATCCTCAACATTCCTGCTGGCAAGCGACCACCAGTGATGTGCTGAATCATCCAGAAAAGTCACTGCCATCTTCACCTTTCTTTCTTCTGGTAACTCAGTGATCGCAAAAGCATTTTCCATCTTATCCACCCAATTGTGAGCATCAAGGGGTCCCTTGGCACCTTTGAACTCTCTGGCTCCAGCCTCATAAACTTCTCTCCTTTTCACCGCATGAGGTTGTGGAGCTCGATCCATGACATCCCTCAGCAAATTTCCAATATCATCAACCAATCCCCTGACCTCATGGCCCTCATCGGCATTGGTCGAAGTAGCCACACGGGTTTGCCGTGGGCGCCTAGGAGTAGACCTGTAAATGGACCGGATCTTGATCCGGACCCGCTCCAGATCCGTAGTTTTTAAACGGGTTTGGATCGAAAATTAGACCCGTTGATCCGTTAAGGACCCGGATCCGTTAACCTGTTTATTAAACGGATCGGATACGGATCGAGGTTGATTCGATCCATTAAGGACCCGGATCCGTTTTAAAATAATTAAATAATATTTTTATAAGTATAATATTATTGATAAATATTAAATAATATAATAATTATTTGGATAATATAAATGTCTAAATTGTGTCTAAAGTATGATCATTTGATGAAGTTGAAGGTTACTGACGCCTATGTTCTTTTTATGCACTTTGCTAGATACATTGGAGGTTTAGTATTTTAAATATATTAGTTTATTGTTAAGGAGTATTTTGGTCATGTAATTCAACTTTTGATGTAAATCTTTATTTTGTTATAATATTTCATTAGTGTTTTATGAAAATTTATGATAAAATTAAGATATTATTATTTAAAAATTGAAAATATTTATAATTATAAACGGATCGGATTAACGGGTCGGGTATCCGTTAACCCGCCGGATCCGGATTTGGATTTAGCTATCAAAGATCCGGCGGGTAACGGGTCGGATCCGGATTCAAAATTTCTATTACGGATCCGGATCCGGATCGGATCTAGGTGGATCCGCTCTAGATCCGGTCCATTTACAGGTCTACCTAGGAGGCATAGTACCTGAGGAAGAAAATATTTAGTAGTCCATAAACAAGACTAACTCAACTATCACACATACCCAATAACACATAGCATCAAAAGCATAAAATGCCAATGAATCCGCCGCGGACGGATCATCACTCTATAGACACTACGTGTTACTTAGGTAAATCTGATAGTGACAAGGAAGCAAGAAAAGGAAACCTAAAGCTCTGATACCAACTGACACGACCCACCCCGAATTTCACCCTGAACCCGGAGTAAATCGTGCGGGGACCACCTCCAAGGAAAGATTTACCGTAAAATTCGGTACAACCTCCCTTGGAAATGGACAACCCTTCCAAATCAAAAACCTGCAAACACTCCTAAAATTTTCAATCCACCCTTAACTTCTGGAGCCTTCGTGCTCCCCAAATACAATCACCACCAACAAGATAATAAACATCAACTAAGATAATATACATCCTCCGTCAAATATTCTAAAATATCAACAAGCCTTCACTCACAACCAAAAATATATACATTAAACCCAAGTATTCAGAGCTACTAGACACTAGCGGAAGTAAGAAAACACAGGTAGGTTAAACATGTAACCTACTGGTGAAAGGTGGTGGAAATACGGGTGACTATGCCTCGTCTCCTACTAGATCCAATCCGAACTCTGCAGACTGGGCATTTTAAAACTTGACATGCAGCTCATGGATGTGGTTACTGCATATCTCTATGGGGATCTAGATTCAGAGATATATATGAAAGTGCCCGATGACATTACGTTACCTAAGTCAAGTGACTCTAAACCACAGAGTGCGTATGCTATAAGGTTGCAACGCTCACTTTACGGATTAAAGCAATCCGGGCGAATGTGGTATACTCGTCTAAGTGACTACTTGATTAGGGAGGGATATAAGAACGATGAACTATGCCCGTGCGTGTTCATAAAGAAGACAAGTTCCGGATTTGTAATAGTGGCCGTTTATGTCGATGACATGAACATTATCGGTACTCTGGATGAAATCAAAGAGACCGCGGCTTATCTAAAATCCGAGTTTGAGATGAAAGATCTTGGGAAGACTCGTTTCTACCTAAGTCTTGAACTAGAGCACCGAGTCTGTGGAATCCTTATCCATCAGTCTGCATATGTCCAAAAGATGCTCAAGAGATTTAATATGGACAAGATGCATCCTGCCAGCACTCCCATGATTGGTCGAAGTCTGGATATAACTGAAGATCCATTCCGTCCGAAAGAGGACAACGGAGGTCTTTGGCGCAGAGGTTCCATACCTTAGTGCAATAGGCGCATTATTGTACTTAGCTCAATGCATTCGACCAGACATTGCATTCTCAGTCAACTTGTTAGCTCGATTTAGCTCAGCGCCAACCCACTGTCATTGGACCGGAGTTAAGAACATCTTTCGATATCTTAAGGTACCATTGACTTGAGACTGTTCTTTCCCTACACTGATTCAAGAAGGACAGAAGATGGTCCTATGGCTCATGGAAGACACGGCACCGATCCACCAAGGGACCGGACTGCCGTCATGAACGCCGCCGGCACGCTGCTGGACACGGGTCCAATGCCGAGCACGCCACCGCCGCCTTGTCCTATGCCGAGACACCCAACAATACGTTGGTGGGTTTCGCCGACGCCGGATATTTATCTGATCCTCATAAAGGACGTTCTCAAACTGGTTATGTTTTCACCATTGGGAATACGGCGATATCTTGGAGGTCTACTAAGCAGACTCTAGTGACGACATCTTCAAATCATGCAGAGATTATAGCTTGCATGAAGCTGTTCGGGAATGTGTTTGGTTGAGATCAATCATTAAGCACATTAGAGGGACTAGTGGATTAAGTTCTACAACTGATAGACCTACATGCATTTATGAGGACAATGCAGCTTGTATTGAGCAAATGAAGTTAGGTTACATCAAGGGTGATAATACAAAGCACATTTCACCTAAGTTCTTCTACAACCAACAGCAACAGGCGTTTCTCAACATTCAAGTGAATCAAGTTAGTTCTGAAGGAAACGCAGCAGACTTATTTACCAAGTCCTTACCTAAGTCTACTTTTGAGAAACATGTGAAAAGTATAGGCATGCGTCGGCTATCAAGTCTCTCTGAATAATGTTCACATTAGGGGGAGTATCATCTCAATGAAGTAGGTTGTGTGTTGTACTCTTTTTCTCCTACGATCAAAATTCAGTTTTTCTCCCACAGGGTTTTTGTGACTTGACGAGGTTTTTGACGAGGCAACAGATTAGCACCATCGGCATATCAGCGCGCGGCACAAGGGGGAGTGTTCTAGGATATTCTTTATGTGTGCATTTGCCTTATGCCAATAGGATATGTAGTTTGATTAGATCTATGTAATCATATCCTTACCATATTAGGTATTGTGTAATTCCCTATATAAAAGACTCCTATCAATGAATAAGATATATATCATTCACGATTCTCTATTCTCAAATTACTTTCACTTCATCATAAATAGATTAATTCTAACATCTTGCACATTTCACATTTCAAGTTATAAATACATAACTATACATGAATGAGCTAATAATAAAATACAAGGGAAACAATGAAAGTAATTAAAAAAATCACCTTGAAAGCATCTGACTCGAAGTGCTCGCATATAAACTCTCACTGGTCCTCTCTCCCAATGAAATCTACCGGCATGCCAAAGGGCCCTTCCTTCAGATAAACTTTGTGATACTGGTACTTCCAGTCCTTATACCTCTCATGTGTTCTCTTCAGTATCCAATTGAACATTGGCTCATCATTTTCATCACACTCGTACTTCGGCTAAGTAAGAAATAAAAAAAATTCTCATGTTAAGCACTGAAAGATAAAATAAAATAAATTAATACACCCAATTACTATCACAAAACACATCTTTGAATTCATATCAACACACAATACTTTACACACATTCAATCATACTTTATACACATATCCATAACATTTTCACTTTATAAGAAAACTTAGTCTTATGCAAACATATCCTTAGACATGAAATTTTATCAATAGAGAGATGTCAATTCAGTCAGTTTATGCCTTCCAATTACATAAGCAATCATAAATATGTTATCAAACAAATGTAATTAAGTAAATTTACTTTTCATATACTTTTCAGTCACTTACCGACATTGCATTCCACACCTTCCACTTGTCAGTCTGATCAAGGTCGTAGAACGTGGTTGCCCTCATTCCCACCAGACTCCGTATGGCGCAACCGATATCATGTGACACCAAGCTGTTTATCCCCCTCACGCTAGGGCCTTTTACACGGGGGCAATACTCCAGCTTGATCTTCTGTCCCGTTTGTTGAACGATATCCTCTGCTTTCTTTCCAGAACAAAAACCCCGCTTCTTTTTCGAGGCTGGAGCTACAATTAACATGTGAAAATATATTATGATACTTAATATACACTACCAGAAGAAAGGCTTTAACCGACGAAAATAAAAAACCAGGCCGACGAATTATTTTTTCGTCGGCTAATGTGGACTTTAGCCGAAGAAATTTGCCTTCGTCGGCTATGGTCAACAGTAACCGACGAAATTTTAATTTCGTCGACTAAAGAAATTTTTTCGTTGGCCTTAGTTTGTGAACTTTAGCCGACGAAATATAAAAGTTTAGCCGACGAAATTATATATTTCGTCGGCTAAACTTTTATATTCGCAGATCTGGACAGCAGCTGATCTGGGAAAAAAAACGGGAGAAAAAGTTTGGGTGCTGTCGAAATCTGTCCATAATTAGTTTTTGGAGCTATATATAGGTACATATATGTGTATATATATGTTGATTTTGAATTTTATTTGAGTTGATCGATTTTGAGTACGTTGGATGTATATATATATATATATGTGTCAATTGATTTGGTTGATGATTTGATAATATATATGAAGTTGTTGTTAGTAGTAGATATATATATATATATATATATATATACAGTCCCTATCCAGAGCGAAGCTTCGCTCTGGAATTAACGTGCGAAGGTCCTTATTTGACTCACTTTTCGGTCATATTTTTCGATCATACCCGGTCAGTGTCTAGATACATATCGTATGATCATTCTTACAAAGTTTCATCCAATTTGGTGACCGTTTAAGCCTCTATAATCATGATTTACTCCAACGGTTCTACTTGGACAGATTTTGTTCTATTGATTTATTTTATCTGATTCGGTGTGCAAACGATCACCAAACTGGATGAAACTTTATAAGGATTTAGATAAAAAAAATAATTGCTAATCACGAAATAAACGCTTGCCAATCACGAAATAATTGCTTTCGTTGATCCATGAAAGGGAACTTCATCCTATAAGGTTTCTTTTAAGGATATTTTCTTCTAGTTCAAGATGTTTATCTAATCTAGAATAGTTGATCACAAAAGGTTGGGTAAGCGTACTTAATTGAGGATTTAGTGGGGGAGTAACTAAAAAATCAGAAGCAGTTGGAGAAGTTTGATCTTCATCCGTGGCTGAAATATTTTAGGATTCATTTTCTGTATAATTTGGGTAACTAATTTGGAAGTAGTTCTAATGTGTTTAATTTTGAGTTTTTGCAATTCTTCTTCTAATTCTCTAATTCTAATGTTTTTTATTTCTTTGTCTAAATCTTGATCTCGTCTACATATTGTTTCAACCGTAGTGGAGCCAGCAAATGAATGTCTAGCAGTGACAAAGGAGTGTCTGGAGGAATTCCCTATTTCTTGGATTCTTGAATTTTGACTTATTCTAGAGTTTTGAAAATTAATTCTTACCGTGCCATCATTAAAATGTTGAATATAGTCTAAATCAGAAAGACTATGTTGCGCATTAGATGGCTGGTTTTCACTAGTGAGAGACCATTCAAAAGGAAGATGGACATCTGACCATCTGATTGTGTGTGGAACGCTAATATTAGCGTTTTCTTGACTGCTTTGAATTAAGAGAGTCTGGTTTTTGGGGTTTTTACTAATGGCTTGAAAATTCATGTTTGTGCCAGTGACTTTATAATGGATTCTATAAATTAAGGCTAAAGATTGGGTTCCTTCAAGAACATGATAACCTGAAGTTTTAACATTGAGGGTTAAAGCTTTTAGGATATGATGGTCACTAAGACTAATGGTAAAATCTGAGAAACAATTGAAATGAACTGGACCATTAAACAGACTTGACTCAATTAATCCAAAAGTACTGTCATTAAAATCAGTAAACCTTGCATCTCTTAAACATAAAAGAATGGAGGCATTAAGACCTTTTCTAGTTAAAGGTTTAACACCGATCTGAACTAATCCAATATGGAGGAAATTATGACCATCTTTTTTATGTTTCTTAATTGACTCAAGACTGAAAAGTTAGCAAGTTTCATGTTGTTTACTAAGGGCATAAACTTGTTCTACGGATTTAATATGGTGTTCACTTTTGAAAGAATAAAGACTCCATTTTTTCTTATAAATTTCATGACTAGGAACTCTAGGAATATTCCAGTCGTTCATATCTATGTTATCGTTTGACTGAAACTCTATTTGTTCTTTGTTAACTATATCTGGGATTCTATTGAGGGAGGACCTAGACGAACTAGAAGTGTCTGAGCTTGATCTAAATAGTCGACTCATTTTAGGAAGAGAAGAGAAAACTAGACCGAAACTAAAAGGATAGTAGGATTTAAGATCCTTGGCTTATGATCCTAAAGACCACTATTCACTCGACTCCGCTCATGCCGCATCCGCTCAT
The DNA here is from genome assembly GCA_010134655.1 of Fragaria nilgerrensis. Classification (NCBI taxonomy): domain Eukaryota; kingdom Viridiplantae; phylum Streptophyta; class Magnoliopsida; order Rosales; family Rosaceae; genus Fragaria; species Fragaria nilgerrensis. Next base: position 32,689,268 of record CM020982.1, on the reverse strand, counting down.
GCCTCACCTGGACTTATTGTTTGGACCTGGACTTATTGTTTGGTTGGAGAAAATAACAGACTTAACAGAAAATAAGGAAAAGAAAACAAATCTGTAATCCTTAAAATTCAGGGATAGTAAACAAAACACTTCACAAAATAAGTAAAGCAAAATAGATCAACTCAAGATCCACTCCTAGGCGGTAGTCCGCCACTTGGGGATTGAGAAGCTAATAAGAAGTAAACTCCAGAACCACTCCTGGGCGGTAGTCCGCCTCCTGGGGTTGGAGGTTTTAATGATTAACTATATCAGGCTTTTAGCTCTAATACCAAAATAAAGGAGGCAAAAGTGCCTCACTCTGAAGCCAAAGGCGACTATAAATAGAAATTACAAAGTGCTGAATAGTAAAAAGTGACTGATGGTGAATAGTAACTTGTCGGTCACATATTTCCTGTTGGTGAATAGGAGCTTGTCTGCCACTGAAAAACTACTGATACTTTCGGTGAAAATACTGACTGGGGTAGTCTTGACTGGAATTAATCTGATTCTGCATATGGATCGTTACTCTCCAATTCATGGCCAAATATAAATCAACAGGAGAATGACCTGTATAAGGAATATATATATATATATATATATATATATATATTATATATATATATATACCCAGAAACTAAAAAAATTATTGAACAGAATAATTACACAAACCAAAGTCTAGTAACCATCGGAGCCCAATTAGATAAAATAGAAACAAAAGTTGACAACATATCTTCAAAGTTAACATTCTACCACAACCTAAAACAGAAACTCCTTTAGTTCATTTTAGTGAATTAAATAAAGACTTTATTAACAGATTAAACAAATCTGTTATCTTTAGTAAATTTGATATGAAGTCAGGATTTTGGTAAATTCAAATCAGTGAAACTGACAAATACAAAACTGCATTTGTCACACCATTCGGTCATTATGAATGGAATGTTATGCCATTTGGATTAAAAAATGCCTCCAACGAATTCCAAAACATAATGAACGACATATTCAATCTATATAGTCATTTCTCCATTGTCTACATTGATGATGTTTTGATCTTTTCACAATCAATTGATCAACACTGGAAACATCTTCACCAATTCTTTTCCATAATAAAGAATAATGATCTAGTTGTTTCTGCCTCAAAAATGTCATGATCCATATGCAGAATCAGATTAATTCCAGTCAAACTACCCCAGTCAGTATATACATGCTTTACAACAAACACATTCAGAACTTACAAATGACAATAAAGAAATTAAACAAGAATGGAGCGAGGGGGGTGCTACCAAGAGCACTATAGTGGTTAACTAGATGATCAATTATTATTGTTTCAACAGGAGGATGACAGGAATCCCTCTTCCCGATTCCTATAAAATAGTGTTGATGCCTTTGACAAGAATACCTCTATAACCAATAATCAATTTCTTAAATTACAGGATCCTCCTGAAAATATTCTCCCAAATCCTTTCCAGGAAAATATTGAAGCAGAAACTTCTGAAAACAATACTATTAATACCATACGCCAAATTCAACTTAAAAAATGGTACACTACCGTCCAACTCAAAATAAAAGATTTTCAATAACAATAATAGCCCTTATTGATTCAGGTGCAGATCTTAACTGCATCCAAGAAGGCCTAATACCCTTATTCTACACAATCATCCAACATTTCATAGGAACTCCTAGTCATATTACATCCAGAATTCATGACCAACTCAGTAACCTTAGGTGTCCTACCTTAAGTGATTTCAAATGGTACAAAGATGTTTTTATTTCCCGAGTCATTCTTAGAGACGACAGTAACCAACCATTTTGGAAAGAAAAATTCATAAATGGTCTTCCAAAATTATTTGCTCATAAAATTAGACAAGTCCTTAGTAATGAAACAGGTCATATTAACTACGATTCCTTAACCTATAGAAATATAATTACAGTTATTCAAAAAGAAGGATTAAAAATGTGTATAGATATGAAACTAAACGCTCAAATGAAATCAGATAAGAAAACAACTAAATATGAATTAGGAAATTTTTGTGAACAATATGGCTTACCTCCTTTACCTCCTTCAAGGAGAAAAAAGGCAAGCAATAAGTTATTCCTTATCATTCAAAAGAAAATTTACACCGCATAAAAATAACTTTGAACCAAACAATTTTATTCAAAAAACAAATTCCGAAAAAATTGGTCCAAAAAACCAAATCACCAACAAAAGAGTAAACCTTTTGATAAAAGTAAAACTAAATGTTTTAAATGTCATAAGACTGGTCATTTTGCAAATAACTGTCCAGTTAAAAGTACTATTAATCAACTAAAAATCAGTGAGGAAGAAAAAGAAAAACTCATACAAACTTTAGAAATACGAAATACTGATTCAGAAGACGAAGTAAGTGAAGATGACATCTCATTGATGGAATCTTCTTCTCTGAATCCAATGAACATTTTTCCCCAGATATTACTTTTGGGTGTAAGGATGCTTGTAGTTGTAAAACAATAAATGTTCTTTCCAACAAGAAGAACAAGAAGAACTATTAATTGATTTAATAGGTAAAATAGACAACCCTGAACTTAAAGCAGAATACCTCAAAAAATTAAAAAAACTAATCACCCAAGAAAATATCATTAATCCTCCCTCACAAAAAATTAGCCTTACTACAACTTTCGATAAATTCTCCACTAGTAAAAGGAAATAACAATCCAAGATCTACAACATGAAGTAAAAACAATCAAGAGTCAAATACATGCTTTACAACAAACACATTCAGAACTTACGAATGACAATAAAGAAATTAAACAAGAATTAAACTTACTAAAAATAAATAATCAATTTCTTAAATTACAGGATCCTCCTGAAAATACTCTCCAAATCATTTCCAGGAAAATATTGAAGCATAAACTTCTGAAAACAATACTATTAATACCATACGCAAATTCAACTTAAAAAATGGTACACTACCGTCCAACTCAAAATAAAAGATTTCCAAATAACAATAACAGCCCTTATTGATTCAGGTGCAGATCTTAACTGCATCTAAGAAGGCCTAATACCTTCAAAATACTTCGAAAAAACAAAAGAATCTTTAAGATCGGCCAATGGAACAAAAATGGATATCAAATACGAAATCCCTAAAGCCCATATTTGTCAAAACAATGTTTGTTTCAAAACTTCGTTTGTCTTGGTTAAAAATTAACTGATAAAGTAATTTTAGGACTACCTTTTATTACTTTAATTTACCCTTTTAAAACTGAATATGATGGTATTATTACCTACCCTTTTGATGAACCAGTTAAATTTACCTTTCTTTCAAACCCCGAAATCCATACTCTAAGAGCTTTTCAAGAAAATAATATTTCAAAAACTCTCAGTTGCATTCAAGCAAACAATAAACAGATAATCTTTCTCCAAGAAGAAATTAATTTCAAGAGAATAGAAAATCAACTTCAAAACCCTTCCCTTCAACAAAAATCAAAACTTTTGAAGCAAAAATAATCACAGAAATATGTTCTGATATTCCTACAGCCTTTTGGCATAGGAAAAAACATATTGTTTCACTCCCTTACATCAAAGAATTCGATGAGAAAAATATCCCTACTAAAGCTCGTCCAATCCAAATGAGTCATGAGATTATGGATTTTTGTAAAAACGAAATTAATGATTTACTCCACAAAGATATTATTCACCCTAATAAATCCCCTTGGTCTTGCCCAGCTTTCTATGTTCAGAAAAATGCTGAACTCGAAAGAGGGACTCCTCGCCTAGTCATTAATTATAAACCTCTTAACAAAGTCTTAGAATGGATCAGGTATCCTATTCCCAACAAACGAGACCTTATTAATAGATTAAACAAATCTGTTATCTTTAGTAAATTTGATATGAAGTCAGGATTTTGGCAAATTCAAATCAGTTAAACTGACAAATACAAAACTGCATTTGTCACACCATTCGGTCATTATGAATGGAATGCCATTCGGATTAAAAAATGCCCATAGCGAATTCCAAAACATAATGAACGACATATTCAATCCATATAGTCATTTCTCCATTGTCTACATTGATGATGTTTTGATCTTTTCACAATCAATTGATCAACACTAGAAACATCTTCACCAATTCTTTTCCCTAATAAAGAATAATGGTCTAGTTGTTTCTGCCTCAAAAATCAAATTATTCCAAACTAACATTCGTTTTCTTGGATTTAACATTCACCAACTCCAAATTAAACCCATTGATAGAGCGATACAATTCGTTGACAAATTCCCGGATGTCATTTTAGATAAAAATCAATTACAAAGATTCCTAGGATCTTTAAACTATGTAGCAAAATTTTACAAAAACCTCAGAAAACACTGTAAACCCTTATTTGATAGATTACAAAAAATCCTCCCCCTTGGACATCAGTACATACATCCTTAGTCAAAGAAATTAAGAGTCATGTCAAAACCCTACCATGTCTAGGAATCCCTCTTCCCGATTCCTATAAAATAGTGGAAACTGATGCCTCTGACATAGGTTATGGAGGTATTCTCAAACAACAGCTTTCTCCCAATCATCCAGAACAAATTGTTCGTTTCCATTCTGGAATTTGGAACCCCGCTCAGTCAAATTACAGTACTATTAAAAAAGAAATTTTATCAATTGTTTTATGTATCAGTAAATTTCAAGATGATTTATTAAATCAAAAATTTTTAGTCTGTGTCGATTGTAAAAGTGCTAAAGATGTTTTAGAAAAGGATGTTCAAAACATTGCCAGTAAACAAATCTTTACCCGATGGCAAGCAATTTTAAGTATCTTTGATTTTAAAATTGCATTTATTAAAGGCAGTGACAATCATATCCCCGATTTCCTAACTCGTGAATTTCTACAGGGTACCAAACCATGAAGCCCAGCTCATCCAAAGGGAGAAATCCCGGAAAATCAATTAAAACATCATCCTCTCCAGTCAAGCCAGAATCACCCGAGTCAAAATCAAACATAGTTCCTTATACAGGTCATTCTCCTATTGATTTAGTTAACCACTATAGTGCTCTTGGTAGCACCCCCCTCGCTCCGTATACTGCCCTCGGAAGCACCCTCAGTCAAATGAAGCCTAATTATCAGTCAGCCCTAGTAAACCAATATGACCCTTACAAAACAGACCCCTCATCAAAACCCCCAGTCAATTATAAAAAATCATCCCTTATTTTGACAGAGATGAGCATTTCCTATTTCATATAGAACCTTCTATGAGTCATATAAAAAATATTTCCTTAGTCAAATATTACTTCGGTCTAAATTCTCATTACCTTCCAGGTAAAACTTTAGCATTCTATAAAGATATCTTGTACAAATCCGAGTCATTATCTATTAAACCAATCTATGACCCAAAAGATCCAACCAAAATATTATACCATTCCCTCTACATAATCCGTATATTTCATTATCCCAATGGGGTGATTCCCCTTTACTCCCCACAAATTAGACACTATCACATTCACTTATCATGATTACATTGCAAAATAGAGTAGAATTCTCCTCCACCAGTCAGAAGATTTTAGTCATCCATGGTTCCTAAATTTTGATAGGAGATTCAATCGCCAATTTCCTATATGGTTTGAGATTGGTGGGAAAATCATGGTTGCCCTTATGACCTTCTCCACATTGACCTCCAAAATGCAGTCAAAAAATTTGATTCAGTCATGACTTTCTCAGAATATGAGAAAAGATTTTCAGTTACCCTCCAATTCATGGCCAAATATAAAATCCCTTGGATTTTCAAATGGCAGTATAAACTTGAAAATCACATGGTTCTAAGACAACTCTTAGTCAAATGGTGGGACAAATTCAATACTGAAAGAGTCCTTACCCAATTCAGTGAAGAATTTTCAGTTACTCCTTCGAGTTCAAAAACTCCGGCTTCCATTCAGCCAGTTCCTCAGTCACCTCAGATTCCTCAGTCACCATCTTCTTCTACGAAGAAAATTGAGTCACCATTTTCTTCTAAAAAAAAAAAAGCCTCCAGTCCATCATCATCTTCCAAAGCAGAAGAATTAAAAGAATTAGCCAAACAATTACTACAACAAGCAGCCAGACTATCCACAGATGATGAAGAAGAACACTCTTCCTCAGAGTCATCACCAACTCACAGTCATCAAAGTTCCCCTAGTCAACCACAAAAAAGATGGGCCGATTATGAAGATAGTCAGGATCCATATGCAGAATCAGATTAATTCCAGTCAAACTGCCCTAGTCAGTATTTCCACCGAAAGCATTAACAGTTTTTCAGTGGCAGACAAGCTCCTATTCACCAACAGTAAACCCCAGTCAGTATTTCCACCAAAGGCATCAACAGTTTTTCAGTGGCAGACAAGCTCCTATTCACCAACAGTAAATCTGTGACCGACAAGTTACTATTCACACTTTTTACTATTCATCACTTTGTAATTTCTATTATAGTCGCCTCTGGCTTCAGAGTAAGCAGGCTTCATTTTTTCCTTCACTTCTTCTTTTCTCTCTTCCTCTCTACCAGTTAGCTTTAGTTAGCCTAAACAATTATCAAGAGAGCTCTGCCTCTCACTCATGCATCAATTTAATTTGTAAGTTTGTAACTCTTGAGTTAAATCAAATATTTTATTTACTGCTTCTGTGTTTTGGTATATATATATATATATATATATATATATATATATATATATATATATATACACAGTTCATATCCAGAGCGAAGCTTCATTTTGAAATTAAAGTGTGAAGTTCCTTATTTGACTCACTTTTCGGTTATATTTTAATATCTCTACCGTTCAGTTAGTAGAACCTAATATATAGATTACTCTTGCCAAGTTTCATCCAAATTTGTAATCGTTAAGGTACCGAATTAGATTAAATCAACGAACGGACCATAAATTTGTCTATTCAGAACTGTTTGCGTAAATAACGATTATGAAAACCCAAACGATCATCAAATTCAATGAAACTTGGCAGAAGTGATCTATGGATTAACTTCTACAAACTGAATGGTGGAGACGTAGAATTATGACCGAAAAGTGAGTCAAATAAGGAACTTCACACTTTAATTTCAAAGTGAAGCTTCGCTCTGGATAGGAATTGTATATATATATATATTATATATATATATATATGTTAATTAATTTATAATATTGTGTTGATGGTATGAAGTTGTTGATGATATGAGTTGATGATGATTTGTGATGATGTTGATATATAATATTGTTATGTAATTATTAAGTGTGTTATATATATATATGTTAATTAATTTGTTATTAATTAGTTGTAGTACGTAGAATACTAAATGAATTGAGATTTTATATATGGAATTTAATTAATTAGAGTTATACATATATATTTTATTATATTTTCAGGATATGGATAAGAGTTGGATTTCGCAATCACAACATGCCTATTAATGTTGTTTAACTTGTTTACCTAGTGTTAAAATGTTCTGTTTCAAATACAAACTATACGTAGAACCTTCAAACGCAAAAAAGTTGTGAAATAAGATATGACCAGAATGTGTGAAATACATCTACGGTTGAAAAATCACGGTATTCCGATAAATTCTCGGTGTCGATAGTTGCGGTCAATGCAATTTTCTATTCTTTCTCCCTATGGGTGGCCCTATCTTCGGTGGTTATTTTCCGTAAAATTTTTATATGACTTGTTGCGTCTCATCGATTTGAAACTATTTTCAGTTGAAGGTCCGGCCAAAATACGTACTTTAGACGGTCAAATAACCTTTTCCGTTCGTTTGGGGTTTGACTTACAGGATTGACCGTCCGGATCGAGCCCTTAACCTTGTCGGATCAAGTTGAATTTTTTCCCATGCATGTATTTTGTCATGATGGTCAGTCTGACAGTCAAATTTTCATTTCTCAAGTTTGATCATCATAATCACAATGTGCCAAATGTATAAAAAGTACTATAGCCGACGACATTATTGAAAATTCGTCGGCTATAGTTAATAAAATAAAATAAAACAAATAAATTAAAAATATTAAATAAAAAGTACTATAGCCGACGAATTTCATTACTTTAGCCGACGAGATTCACAGGTTTAACCGACGAATTCACAGGTTTAGCCGACGAAATTTTTATTTCGTAGGCTAAAGGAATAGGGTATATAATTAAACCCAGCGCTCAACAGCCTCCACAGTGCTCCAAAAAACCCTAAGAAACCCACCACCGCACTCCACAGCCTCCACCACCTCCTCGAGCCCTCCACAACCTCCTCGAGCCATCTCCGTTCTGCTCCAGCCCCGATCCCTCCTCTTCTTCACCGTCCTCACTATCTTCCTCTTCTTCATTTTCACTTCCATCCATCAAAAGGTAACTCTTTTCTTCCTCAGCCTTGATTCAAATTAATATTTTAAACAGGCTGAGCGGTAATTTTAGATCGACGAAAGGTTCAAAGGGCGAAATGTCTGAATCGTCTGGGGGAACCTCTAGCAACCCTTAAACATCGTTTTGGGCCCCATGACAGCCAGACGTGCGACCCTTCTGGAGACAGCGCAGAGGCAACCGAGCGTTTTTCATTCCTCAAGGCAGCCAAAGGTGCCCCCTTCATCGAGGCAGCTGTGGCCTCAGACCCAGACGGAGGTGTTTGCACCCCGTATGCCTGAGATACACCAGGCGCCCACTCGGGTCCTACTACTTCGGATGGTGGGTCATCTGGGGTACAGATACCACCGCCTCATCTGTTCCTTCCGCGGATGATACCGGCCTTACCTGCAGTCGATGGCTCAGGGACGCCGATTTATCCACTGCCACCGCCAGTGGCTCCATTAGTGGCGTACGGTTCGTGCCTTTCGATACGTCTCTTATTTCTATGAGGGTATCATCATCGACGACAGAGACGAAATCTTTCGCGTCCGCCGCATCGCCCTCAGGTAATGAAAGATGAATGATTTGTTTTCTTATAATTAATGATAAAGGGTCTCCGATTTTAATAATCAATTTCGTTTATCATGTGATAGGCACTGTCGGAGCGAAGCCCACAAAGAAGAAAAGAGGCCCCGTCACAAGGAAGGCTCTCGAGAAGACTGTCAATACCTCAGGGAGGATCGTCATCGATACTGACGGGGATGGTCACATAGTATCGGGCGGGAAGTCAAGGACGTACTCCGGCCGCGTGGGAGCGCTCATCAGGGATAGAGTCCCTATGTTGTGGTCAGACTGGGGCGAGGTCCCACACGAGGTCAAGGACATGGTCCACAACGCGATGTCAGTGAGTTTACAAAATGCCTCAATAATATTATGTATTACATTGTTGATTTCTCGAAAAACTAAACTAATAAATGGTTAAATGCAAGTGTGGTTTGACGTTCCCGAGCACCTGAAGAACAGCTGGGCGGGCGTTGTGCATGGAGGAGGAAGTGGGACGTTGGGAAGTTAATGAAAAAACAAAATTGTATGTGATATTAATAATATTTCTAATATTTGTTGTATTTGTAGGTACAAGGAGTGGAAGAACGAGTTGCGGACCCACTGGACTACACACGGGAACGCACGTTCTGGTACCCCTACTGAGTTCCAGTACAGGGAGTACGAGTGGCATTGGCTTCTGACATCAGAATTCAACAACCCTCATAAACAGGTATTTAAAAAAATTAATTAGTTAATTTGTCATTAAGTACGTCCGTTTTTAAATATTTTACTAATAGTTTATTTTTTTTCTTTGAAAGCCGTTTCCCGGGCGAACGCTCAGAACCGGCAACGCAACACAAGGAACCATCATGCCGGTTCTAGACCGTTCGCTGTCTTCATGGACGAGGCGGTCAGGGAACATCCAGAAGTCAACCGGTACGTCTATACGTACGAGAAGGCATATCCTGACGCCCAAGAGGATATTGTAAGTCATCTTATGTTTTTAAATTTTTAATTTTACTTATATATATGTCAAAATTAATTAATCATTTTTTTTCCTATCCAATTAGGCGAAGGTGAGGGAGGCTAGTGACGAGGTGATGAGTGCTATAATGAGGTAGCAAGGCCGGACACGCAGGCGGAAGAGATGTGCGAAGCCATGTCCCGGATCGACACTTCGGATCCGAGGGTTGGGGCGAGGATCATGGGCACAGCCTTCCCACTGCGAGGAAACAACTTCTACTACGGGGGTCTAGGAAAGAAGGGCGAGGGGGTCCTGAAGACCACTCCAGGATTTCAACGAAAGGCAGCCTCGACCAGCAGCATGACGACTCAGCTAGAGTCAGAAGTTGAGAGACTACGGGAACAGCAAGCTGCTCAGGCTGCCGCTCATGCCGCCTAGACAGCCTATACTTCCGCGGTATATGCCACCCGCAGCCCAGCAGCAGTAGATGTTCCAGTACTTGCAGGAGTTTACAGCTGCCCAGCTTCAGGGACTTTCGGCTCCGCCCATGCCTACGCATATACCGCTACCTCAGCCGCCGCAACCTCCTCAGCAGCAACCTCCTCCGCAGCAGCCCCCATAATCGGATATTGATTTAGACAATATAGATTTTATGTAGTTGATCAATTATATAGTTTTATGTTCTTGTTGTTGGTTATATGGAATTGTTTTGGTGTATTTTGCAGGTTGCTTGGAATGGTAATTTAGAAATTTCGGGGTTTTATTTTACTGGAATGGACTTATAGCCGACGAAACATGTAAGATATTCGTCAGCTATAGTATTTTTAGTTTTTTTTATAAGGTTTAGCTCACGAATTATGGTATGTTTCGTCGGCTAAACCCTTCTAAAGCCGACGAAACAGACTATATTTCGTCGGCTATAGTTATTTTTTATATTTTTTTATTACATACTTTAGCCAACGAATATCTTAAATGTTTCGTCCGCTAAAATCTCAGACTATGGTCGATGAAACATTTAAGATATTCGTCGGCTAAATTCTGGGACAATAGCCGACGACGTCTTCTAGTTTCGTCGGCTAAAGTAATCGCCGACGACTCTTTCGCGACGAAACCATAGCCGACGAATTAAGCTAACAGGCCGACGAAACTTTTTCGTCGGCTAATGTGCATGTCCTGGTAGTGATACAACAGGATATATGTTGTGTGTAAGTGACATGAAAATGAAAGAGACGTATTGCACTGAAATTTTACTGGCCCCCATTATAAGTTTACTGACCCCCGGTAGAAGTTTACTGGGAGGCAGTAAATTAATACACTTACATGTTGGGCTTTTAACTTTGATTCGAGCGCTGCCGACAATGCGTCTTGCAGATTCGGGTGCGATTACAGTCTCGGGTGCGGTTACAGACGCTGATTGAGATCCCGTTGAACAACTGTCAACTGTAGGGCGTCGCACGATCAAGGGGGAAGCCCCTGGTGGTACTGTCTCAGCCGGCATGGGGTTAGGATGGCTGCTACTGCTAGCTGAGCCGATGTTCTGCCGTATTGACTCCATCAAAGCACTTGCCTGAGTGGCTCGGCCCTTCCTCTTCCCCATGATCACCATATCTTGCACATGAATAACACACAATTGTTAGTAAATGAGTGAGCAATAGATAAAGATTATGAAAAATAGTCCATAGAAAAGCATACAAGTTGATCAAACCACTTGTATTTCTTCACTTTTTTTATTTTTTATTTTTAGACTTGATGCATTGGTGATACAGAAAACACTAACAAAAGCTGTGAGCCACTTAAGCAGAAGAAACAATGTGATATTGGTATATTTTTTTTTGGGATTAATAAAAAATAATAATAATAATAATAATGAAACACGATCAACGAATTCGTTTACGATTCAGAAGTAACAAGAAAGATCAATCTGAGAAGAGAGAGAATACGAACTTGCAAAAGGAGCGACGGTGAGAAGGTGAGAGCAGAGAGATCGTAGCGGCGATGAGAAGGTGAGAGCAGAGAGATCGGAGCTGCGGGTGGATGTGGTGGCGATGAGTGGAGAAGGTGGGTGGATACGCGCACTTTAATCGGTTGCCAATATGTGGATGGGGTCTGGTGGCGCAGCTCTGGTGGCGCGACTCTGGTGGGATTTGGGAATTGTGGGTGTGAATTTAGGGATTGTGGATTGCGCGAGGGAGTAAGTATAGGTTTTAAATTAGGTTTCGTCGCATAAGACAAATATTTGTGTCCTAAGTTATATGAAATTTCGGGGAAAAAAAAGGCACATTTTCCGTCGCATTGGTTTACCAACCCGACGATTTATACAATTTCCGTCGCCTAAGTAAGATAAAAATTTTAAAATGTGACTAATATTTCGGGTATTCCGTCGCCTTAGGAGTATTAAGGCGACGAATTATTCAAATTCCGTCGATTAAGTATATTTTTAAAAATTTCCAGAATTTTATTATATTTACATCCGAGCATTTTCGTGTAACTTTTCAAACTAAACCCAATTATAACTCCACGTAAGTATTCGTACTTAAAAAAGCATACTATATATATATATGCATTTTAAAAATTACAATGGAAATTTGCATGATATTATATAATTAATGGTTTGACGTACGTACGTACGTGGTTAATTATAAATTTAAAAATACATATGATAATCAGAGTCGTCCGAATAATCGTAATATATACTAATAGTACTCATGATAATCTGAGTCGTCTGAATCATCATCCTCCTCAGTTTGGTCAGAATACTCATCATCCTCTATGTATTCGTCATCTATGAAGCCGTTGTAGCGAGTTCAGTTCAGATGGTGTAATGGAAGGTAACCTATGATAGCTGGAACGTGTTGGTTGTGGACACGAATATCCTCAGTATCAGGGACTACATGTGGAGAATCCTCTTGATATGGTTCATTCGGTTGATCAATTGTTATTGGTTCACTGGGCCCACTCTCATCATCCCCTCCCAGTGTAGTTGCACTTCAAATATTCCTATGTGACATCACCTGCACCACTTTCCAACCCTCACCCATAGCTGGATCATACATCAAGATAAAACACTTGTTTCGCCATGGTGGCAAGAATAAACGGCTCATTCTCATACCATACACTGTTTGAGTCCACTGATAACAAGCCACGATCCAGAATTGTACTCCTCCATCTGTTGGGTCAGTATTGAACCATTTGCACTTGAACAACACGACTGGCATACGGTTGCCGTAGATTAGTTCGATGACACTAACAAGAACCCCGTAGTAGTTGAAAGCCAGACCCTCAACCATGACTCCATTGTTTTGGGTGACATGGGCTTTATCTCGTTCTGACGTCACAAACTTAACACCGTTCACAAAACATCTAGCATGAACTCTATGGCTTTGGAGTCCTCCAGCCAACAAGTGCAACTCCGGGTCGTAAGAAGCAGGAAACTGCTGTTGAATGTGTATCATCTGTAACAATTTAAAGAGCAACGTTGTTACATTATGTAACATCAAAAAGCAACATAATTTAATTTATGTAACATCATATATAGAGATCGATAGAAATGTACCCAAATAGGGAAGTAATCAGGAAAATCTCTCTTGTGTATGGCTTTGTTACCATACTGCCTTTCCAAATGGGACTTGAAGTATCGCTCAGCTTCTTCGCAATGTTGAGGACAGACCAATGAGCCTCTTTGATCTCATCATTATTTAATCTTTCAGAATTACTTAACCTACCGTACGGTTCAACATCGTTAGAAACAACTGATAGATTCAAATTGCTGGCTACTACCCGCTCCAAATGATTTCCCCACTGTGTCTTCATCATTGAGATATGCGCTGCAGTAAGTTACACACTCAGCCTGAATGTATGCCACCGTGATCGACCCTTCAGGGAAACGTTTTTTTTGTTCTTCTTTTTGAAATCCCCCAGTTGCCTGCAAAACAAATATGCAATTTTTACAATAAATATTTAAAATACCATTTATCTTAATTTGAAAGGATGATTAATTAGAATAAATATGAGTGCATACCTCTCATTTGGATAGCACCCGGTATACTGTACCGGACCAGTAAGCAACACTTGTTCGGGAAGATGGATCATGAGGTGAATCATGATGTCAAAGAAAGTTAGGGGAAAAATCCTCTCCAGCTTGCACATGATGTACACAATGTCTTCTTGCAATGACAAAACATCAGACTTTTGAAGCTCTTTAGTGCATTTCCTCTAAAAGAACTTGGACAAAGCCACTAACGTGTCAACCACATCACTCTGCAAATACGGTCTAATTACCACGGGAAGAAGACGTTGCAGCAAAACATGACAGTCATGAGTCTTCAACCTAGTAATCTTATTTTCCCCTGTCTTAACATATCGAGCGATATTTCCTGCATACCCGTGAGGATACTTAACGTTTTCAAACCATTGAAACACTTCCGCCTTCTTTTGAGGATGGACTGTGTAGCTTGCTTTCGACATTATGGCTTTTTTATTTTTTTGATCTCTACTAGCCATAGCTGGGGGCGTATACCCATTTTCTGAAAATCAAAACGGGCTTTGGGGGTGTCCTTGTTCTTATGTTTGAGATTCAGAATTGTTCCAAGAACGCTGTCACAAACATTTTCTCTATGTGCATGACGTCAAATTGTGTCTGATTTTCAAGGTTGACCAGTAAGGCAATTCAAATAATACACTTTTGTGCGTCCAATACTTAAACTCATCAGGCGTGGGAGGCTGCAAGTCCGTTACTTCTTTATTGGTGCTCAAATATCTGAACCAGTGTTGGTTAAGCCTCTCCAAAATCCACTCAGCAGACCTCCCTAGGGTTTCAGATTATGCTCCTCAGTCCCATCAAATGCCTCAGCATCCCACCGCCACTCGTGATCCTCGTTAAGATGTCTACGAGATCCCAAGAAACAAATTTTGTCGGCGTGGGACTAGAATTGACGTCATCTAAGCATACCGGGCAAGCCTTGTACCCCTTTGTTTGTGGCCAGACAACATCCCGTAAGCTGGAAAATCACTGATGGTCCAAATAACATATGCTTTCATGATGAATGAAGTTTGACCATGCCTGTCAATTATTGGTCTCATGTACATATCCAAACACTTTCCTGGAGAATACGGCCCAAGTATCATAAGCGTAAGAAAATTGTACTCCTTCCTCATACACATGTTGGGAGGTAGATTGTACGAAAATACTATCACATGCCAAATGTTGTAAGACAAATTCATGTTTCCAGTAGGATTGAATCTGTTTGTTGCAAGTCCGAGTCTAACATTTCCACAGTCTCCAGCAAATTCGGGATAAGAACGGTCAAATTGCTTACAAGCCTCCCCGTCTGCGGGGTGTGTGAGATTATCCGGATCTATCCTCTCCTCTCCCTGGTGCCTTGCCTGGTGCCATCTCATATGTTTAGCCGCATGTGAAGACATGTACAGACGCTGCAGACGAGGACCTAACGGGAAGTAACGAAGAACCTTTCTAGGAATGGGCTGGTTTTCTGTTTAGATGAAGTGGAAGCTGCATACCTTGGCTTGTAGCAGTGTGGGCACTCAACTTCATCCTTGTTGTCTTTGTAATACAAGATGCAGTTATTGACGCAAGCGTCTATCTTCTGGTGAACAAGATCGAGGTCAGCCAACATCCTTTTTACCTGGTCGAAACTTTCCGGACAACTGTTACTTTCGGAAAGCACTTTTTTCATAAGTGCAATATCCTCATCAAAACATATGTTAGTCTTTCCCCGCTTGTTTTTTATCTACATGTGCTCCATGACGGTACCCAACACAGTATGCTCACTCCCAGGATACAATGGGGTTTGTACTTCCCGTACAAATCTGTTGTACTTATCATAATCACTGCTGTAGTCAACGTGGGGGACATTAGAGAAGGTGTCAGGGGCGCTGTCATAAACAACATTTTGTTGATATCCTGAGGCGGCGAACGAGAAGACATCGTTTAAGAGGTTCATTACAGCAGGGTCCCCGTAACTAGCATTGGAAGATCCTGCCTACTGATTATGTTGTGCTTGAATTTCTGCAAGTGTAGGCATTTGAACTTGATTTTCGCCGTGCCATGTCCATGTGGTATAACTAGGACAAATACCGTTTAGTGCCAAGTGAGAATACATGTCTTCATATGTTACTGATTTTCGATTGAGACATTTGTTGCACGGACATATGTGAATAACTTTGTCTAGAGGACTATGTAGACGCACGAACTCAAGAAAATCAAAAATGCCTCTCATATAAACTGGGGACCCCCTCCCTAATTGTATCCAGCTCTTGTCCATGTTGTATACTATAATAACAGGAAACAAAAATATATAATCAAAAAATCGTGAATAAAATAAACGGAAATATAATATATATATATATATATATATATAATATATATATATATACACACTTTGTTGGGAAAATGAACATTTACTCAAAAACAAGGATTTTAAAGCCCATATCAATGAAAAAACAGTTGAGTAACCCATATTAATGTTTTAACGCCTCTAACAATTAATATTATACCCTTATTGCATTAATTAGTTACAAGTTCTCTCATGTTAAAAAAAAAACAAAAAAAAAAAAAAAATTAACACATTCTCCCAGACTCCTACTCTCCATGATCAACCGAAGTCTCAGCTCTCCCACTCTCTCTATCTCTCTCTCCCTCTCTCTCTCTAACACTCGATAACGATCTCTAGTTTAGGGTTCTTCACGATCTCCGTGATTCCATCGATCAGGCCACGTCGCTCTCCGTAAATAAATCCCGGTTGCGCAGGAAATCGCTCTCTGCCCTAATCTCAGTTGAACGAAGTTGATCTGTGGTTCAATCTCGCCGTCGCTGTCACGTTCAGTCGCTCGCGCTCAGCGTCACTCTCTGGTTGAATATCGGCGTCGATATCTGCTTCAATCGCTCTCACTCGACCTCGCTCGGGAAAACTATAAAAACAGGTACATTTTGAATTTTATTGAATTTAGGCTTATTTTGGACTTATCTGATGATATTGAAGCTTCATTCTCTGATTTAAAGCGATTAAAGGCCATGAATATGAAAACATGAAAATTATAGGGTTTCTCTGGTCATAACTGTTACAGATTGAGATTAATGTTGTTTAAGATTTTTTTTCAAAGATTTACTGTGTATAACTGGCATGACAATAAAAGGGAGATACTGTATTTTTGTTTACTCTTGTCAAGTAGAAGTTTACTAGGGGGCAGTAAACTTCCACTGGGTTTACTAGGAGGGCAATGAAGTTGTTTATTAGGGTAAGAATGGGTATCTGTTGTGTATAATTGGCATGAAATTGAAAAGGAGAAACTGTATTGAAGTTTACTGACCCCCAGTGGAAGTTTACTGGGGGGGGGGGTAGTAAACTTCCACTGGGTTTACTAGGGTTCAATAAAATTGTTTATTAGGGTAAGAATGGGTATCTGTTGTGTATAATTGGCATGATTATGAAAGGGACATACTGTATTGAAGTTTACTGACCCCCAGTAAAAGTATACTGGGGGGCAGTAAACCTCTACTGAGCGTTAGTAGGGGCAAATAAAATTGTTTATTAAGGTAAGAATGAGTATTTGTTGTGTGTTGTGCCCTGAAATTAAAAGGGAGTTATTTTGTACAAGTTTACTGGGGGCAGTAAACTTTATTTTTTGCATATGCAGTTTATAAATGCAAGTTTTTACTACTTATATGCAGGATGAGAAGAAGTTCAAGACATTTAGTTCTCAATTCTGATACCGAAGAGGATTCGGTTCAAGAATTTGTAGCTTCTATGAGGACAGAACAAAATATAGGAGAATTTTTACAGAAGATAAAGTTGAAGAAAAAGAGAAAAGAGATCCAGAAGGGTGCCGCTGCTGAAGAAGAAGAAGAAGCAGAACTGGTAGAAGAAGATGATGATGATGATTACACTGAAGATGAAGAGGGAGAAATAGAAAAATATCTTTTTCAGAAAAGATAAACAGGCAGAAAAAGAAAACAAGCGGAGACAGATTCAGGGGAGGAGGAGCAGAAAGAAAAGGGAAGAAAGAAGAAGGAAAAAGAAGGAAAATGTGACTTGACCAAGATCAAACACGTGCAACAAAAGTGCTCACTGGCATCATTTTGTGTGTTAATAAATAGATAAAAGGAGAGCATCCAGAAGAATCATGAGAGTTGATAACCAACACTTGTTTTCGGGGAATAATTGAAACATTTAGATTGGGCTAGGTTGAGGAGGATCAAGTGAAGAAGCTTGAATCTGATTTTGAGATCCTAATGAGGCACTACAACAGTAACAATAAAAACTTCATATTTGGGGACAAGGAGATTAAAATTACGAAGCATGATATTCATTCAATTTTTAGAATAACCAAAGAAGGCTCGGATGTGGATATCATAATAGACCAAAAATACTGTAAGGGCAGTAAGAAGAATTTGACAGATTCTGCTGTCTTTGGAAAGCAAACAAGAAGAACAATCACCAGAAACGTTATTGATGACACATTAATGGAAGAGCTTAGGAAGATTCAGAAGAAGAAGGGGGATCCAAGGAAGATAGCCTCTTTGGTTATAATGTACCTTATGACAGCTTTATTTTTCAGCAGAAGCGGGAACCACATTGAATGGAAACTGATACTCAAGTGTGAAGACCTTGAAGGCATCGACAAATACAACTGGTCACATAAGGTATTAGAATTCTTACACCAAGCACTTCACAAGCACGTAAGGGGGGAGCCAAGAGTTTTGAACAGATGCCTCTTCTGGTTCTATACTGGTTCCTTGAGAAAACAAAAATAAAGAAACGGATTATCGGGAAAGAGAAGGAGACTCCCAGATTTATAAGATAGTCAATACAAGAGATCATCAAATAAAATGAGTATTTGAGAAGACCTGAATTGCTAGAAGTAATGGTATTTTATTTATATAGCCATTTTTCAAAAAAAAAATATATATATTGCATTGTATTTTTTGTTTTTTGAAAAACTAAATTAAACTGATTTGTGTCTTATAAATGTAAAAACAGGAACATAATAGAAGGTCCATGGATGGATAAGGAGGAAACGAGTTCCGGCAATGATGAATGGCAGCAAGATGACAATGGAACACCAAAGACAATTGATTGGGTAAGTTTGAATGGTTACTAATACCCAGTAAAACTATTGGCAATGAAAATGAAACTTCAATTGGAAGTTTACTGACCCCTAGTAGAAGTTTATTGGGGGGCAGTAAACTTCTACTGGGTTTACTAGGGGGCAATAAAGTTGTTTATTAGGGTATATTAAGTGTGTAATTGTCATAAAATTGAAAGGGAGATAATGTATTATTGTTGTTTACTGACCTCCAGTAGAAGTTTACTAGGGGGAAGTAAACTTGTTTATTTGTATATAATTGTTTAACAGTAACGATTTCGTTGTTATAACATGTACAGGAGCTGCCGATGGAAGATATGAAGAAGAAGCTGACAGAACTTGCCAAAGCAAATGAAGAACTGGTGAACAAAAACACTGAATTGTTTGGCAAGTTAAAGAAAACAGACAGCCAAATCATTGAGCTAGAGAAAAAAAAGGAGGGCAAACAAAAATCAAATCAACGCTCTCAAGAAACAGTTGCACAAGGGGGCAAAACATGCTCCGACAAAGCAGATAATATGTGTAACTGAGGAGAAGGAGGAGGAGGAGGATAGGTCAAAGCCGGTTCAAGAAGAAGTATATAACTGCAGAGACAACATGGACGATCTTAGCTGCAGAGATGAGCAACCAGGAACTGAAGAGGAAAGAGTAGAAATCTGTTTACTGACCCCCAATAAATATTGTGTTTTCTTCATTTTTTTTTAGGATAACTTGTGTGTTTTCTTTTGTGTAGTTTTTTGAACAAGTAGCAGAACCAGTTCCGTTGCAAAAGATATTTTCAGAAGATGATGAACCTGTGACGACCAATGTCAACCTGTCTAAACTAGACAGACTTATTGCTCAAGCTGTGGAAATGGCCGGAAAAAAAATGAATGAAGAAACCAGCTTGAAGAATAAAGAACAGCAAGCAGAAGGGCTCAAGAAATATGTCAAGCAGAATGGCTCAAAACAAACTATGGAGACTGGTTCGATTGAAAGAGACGTCAACCTGAAGAAGCGTGGGGCACAAAAGAGGAAAGAAGAAGAATGGGAGTATGACACCCCTAAAGGGCTAAAGCCAGCAAAAAGAACAAAGGAGGTGGAGCATAATGTCCAAAATCGTATTGTTATTGATGGAGTGAACTGCAACACTGATACATGGAAGCTCTTGGATGAAAAGCAGGCGAATCACTATAAGAACTAGTTTGATTTGAACAAGAAGAAGAATGATAAGTAAGTTTATTCTTTCCTAGTATATATGGGAACTAATTGTAATGTTATATATAATATATAAGATTACAATTACACTACCAGGACAAGCATTTGAAAAAGTTTCGTCGGCCTGTTAGCTTAATTCGTCGGCTAAGATCTTAGTCGACGAGCCATCGTCGGCTAAGATTTCGTTGGGAAAAGGTCGTCGGCGATGACTTTAGCCGACGAAAAAATAAGACGTCGTCGGCTATAGTCCCACAGTTTAGCAGACGAAAAACATGTCGTCGGTTTTTTTCCCAGACTTTAGACGACGAAACAATTAAGATATTCGTCAGCTAAAGTGTGTAATAAAAAATTAAAAAAATAACTATAGCCGACGAAATATAGTCTGTTTCGTCGGCTAAACCTTATGAAAAATTAAAAAAACTATAGCCGACGAAACATGCCATAATTCGTCGGCTAAACCTTATAAAAAATTTAAAAATACTATAGCCGACGAATATAGTATTTAAATATCGTCGGCCAAAGTTGCTGCTTTTAAAAAAAAAAACAGCAGAAACTTTCGGCCACCTCCAATCACCACCAAAATTTGACAGAATCTTCCTCTCAACATTTTGAACAACTTTCTAGAAGAAGTCGAAGCCCAATTCTAAGCCTAAACAGGTCAATTGAATCAAAATATAAAAATCCCCAATTTTAAACCCTAAAAACTTCAAATCTTCGATTCTCCTCACACACACCGAATCGAGCTACCAAATTCTAGGGGAATGTAATACTAATCAAACTCAACTTATCCAAGAATCCAAACCAAACTGTTCTCAATGAATCATAAGCCAAAAACTTCACACCACCCCACTTTCTTGCACTCAAAGAAAAGTTCCCAAGTCCTCACCATAACCAAAGTAATCATATCTCTTCAACTGAAACTCCGGCCGGTTATCTTCATCAGCATTAACAGACCTAGTAATTTCAGCCTGCATCAACATTCAATCACACTCAACAAACCCCACACCAAAAACTCACAACTTTCCAAAACCCAATATTCAAAACTCAAAAAAGCACAAAACTTTAACCTCAAGAAAACTAACCTCTTCTTGAGGAGGAGCTGGGTAGGCGCTGGAGCAGACTACTTACCATCCACCTCCGGTAAAACTCCTATATAAAGAACTTTACCCAACGAAATTCTTTATTTTCGTCGGCTAAACTCCTTTGAAAATTTTGAAAATTTTCTCCCAAATTTGGTTTGCCACCAAATTTTTTTTCGACTTTAGCCGACGACTTTTCATATATTTTCGTCGGCTAAAGTCCTTTCAAAATTTTCCTCCGAATTTGGTTTACCGCCAAACAATTTTTGACCTTAGCGGACGACTTTTTTAATATCTCGTCGGCTAAAGTCTATAAATTCATAAAAACGCTCATATCTCCCTCTATATTACGTAGTTTGGTCAAACCTTCCACACGAAAAACTCTCATGTAGATGAGACGCAACCTCCTATATAAAAATTTTGAGACATTTACCTTCCGACGATAGGACTCCCCATAGGGAATAATAACGGTAAATAGGGTTGACCGCTACTATCGGCACCGAGACGTTACCCGATTTACGTGATTTTTGAACCATAGCTGTATTTCACCGTTATGAACACATCTTATTTCACGAGAGTTTTGATAATTTTTCTTCCTATGTAGAGTTGGTTCACAAAGTTGTATAACCTACTAAACAAGTTACAACATTAGTAGACACGTTGTGATTCCGATGACTAAAATTCACAAACCAAAATTCGACCGTCAGATATGATCATTATGACGAAAGATGTCTATGGTAAAAAATTCAACTGGATCCGACAACGTTAAGGGCTCGATCGAAACGGTCAACCCTAATCCACCGTTACTTATCACACGAAAACGCTCATATATCCCTCTATATTACGTAGTTTGGTCAAACCTTCCACACAAAAAACTCTCACGTAGATGAGACGCAACTTCCCATATAAAATTTTGAGACATTTACCTTCCGACGATAGGACTCCCCATAGGGAATAATAACGGTAAATAGGGTTGACCGCTACTATCGGCACCGAGACGTTACCCGATTTACGTGATTTTTGAACCATAGCTGTATTTCACCGTTATGAACACATCTTATTTCACGAGAGTTTTGATAATTTTTCTTCCTATGTAGAGTTGGTTCACAAAGTTGTATAACCTACTAAACAAGTTATACAACATTAGTAGACACGTTGTGATTCCGATGACTAAAATTCACAAACCAAAATTCGACCGTCAGATATGATCATTATGACGAAAGATGTCTATGGTAAAAAATTCAACTGGATCCGACAACGTTAAGGGCTCGATCGAAACGGTCAACCCTAATCCACCGTTACTTATCACACGAAAACGCTCATATATCCCTCTATATTACGTAGTTTGGTCAAACCTTCCACACAAAAAACTCTCACGTAGATGAGACGCAACTTCCCATATAAAAATTTTGAGACATTTACCTTCCGACGATAGGGCTCCCCATAGGGAATAATAACGGTAAATAGTAGACACGTGATTCTGATGACTAAAATTTACAAACCAGAATTCGACCGTCAGATATGATCATTATGACGAAAGATGTCTATGATTAAAAATTCAACTGGATTCGACAACGTTAAGGGCTCGATCGAAACGGTCAACTCTAATCAGAAATAAGAAAACTGTATTTTGAAGCCCTAAACAGACTCGGATGGCCTAAAAGGCTCATATGTCATGGCAAAGTGATGAGTTTGACACGTAGGGCCGTTATGCTTCCGGAAAGGTATCACAATAGTCAATCGGACACCGAACGCCAAATCTGCAGCATAGTGAATAATAAGGGTAAATTCCATTGACCGTAACTATCGGCACCGAGACTTTACCGGAATACCATAATTTTTCAACCATAGACGTATTTCACCATTCTGGTCATATCTTATTTCACGACTTTTTTGCGTTTAAAGGTTCTACGTATAGTTTTTTTTTCCCAGATGAGTTGTTGTCTAGATCTGCAAATATAAGGCACTTTGGCAGACGAAATTATATTTTTCATCGGCTAAACTTTTAAAAATTTCGTCAGCTAAAGTTCATAGACTATAGCTGACGAAAAAAATTATTCAGATGACGAAATTTTAATTTCGTCGTCTAAAGTTAACCAAAGCCGAAGAAAATTTAAATTAGCCGACGAAGAAAAATTTCGTTGGCTAAAGTCTACGTTCGCCGACGAAAAAATAATTCGTCGGCCTGGTTTTTTTATTTTCGTCGACTAAAGCCTTTCTTCTGGTAGTATTAGTTCCTTGGTTTGACTTGCTTATGACTTATTTGTATCTACACAGTTTTCGGTATTGGGAGTGTTGTGATGGTATCATTGACATTACCAAAGATGACTTGAAGAGAATAATTCAAGAAGGAGAGATTACATCTAATGTGAGAAAAAATTACTGGTCTTACTAACCGCAATAAAGTTGATGTTTGAGTAACCCAAGATGTATTCTTTGTTGTAATTATTTGTGACTTATATATGTTGTACATGCAGACCATCAGGGTGTACCTCGCAATGTTGAAGGAGGAAGTGGAAAAGAAGAAGGTCTCGGTCGGATTCCTAAACATAGAGGCAGCGGTAAGTAGTCTAACCTGAAATAGCAGCGTGCCGCAGCACCGCGGTCTCCTCCGTTACTTTTTTTCAGTTAACACAATCTTACTACTTGCTTTTATAAATACAGCGCACAGCGGTGGTACATGAACAAACTGAAGGAGTTCCTAGCTGGAGGAGGAAAACAGGGGGAATTCAAATGTAATGAATTAGATATAGAGCTTTCCATTATTAATCCTATGTGGTCCATCTCTAGTAAGGACCTGGTTTTCATTCCGGTATATCACGGGGTCAGCCACCACTATACCTTGGTCCTTATTGACAACAAAGCTCGATGCTTCTATCACCTGAACTCAATGCTACCGCCAAGGAAAGATTACTCTACCGACACCAACAACCACTTTCCGAATGCAATGGCAGTGGTGAGTTGTAACTGATTTATTAGGGTAAGAAGTTTACTGGGGGGCAGTAAACTTCTACTGGTTTTTGTTTGTTGCTTGTTCTCTTAGTTTGTTTGAGTTGTAATTTACTTGTGTGTTGGAACCAACAGGTAAAACACATTATAGTGTTCATCAAACGCGTGTATGATTCCACCAAATACCCTCTTAATCAAGGCTTGGACCCTGAGGAATGGAGGGAAAACCATGACAAGCAGGACAGCCAAGGAATAGTGGTTGACGGTTACTCGATCATGAGTGCTGAAGAGAAAAGAACAAGGAGATGGATACTAGACTAAAATGTTTATCAAGCAAGATACAAGCTGACTGATATCTTATCCTGCCCGCAGCAAAAAAAAACATCGTAAGTACCTTAAACTTCCTTTAAAGAGTTTTATTGGGGTCAGAAATTACTTGTCTGTTTTATTGGGGTGAAAAATTTAGTAACACTGTTTCTTAATACATTGCAGGTCAGACTGTGGATCATTTTTGCTCCACTTTATAGAAAGCCTATGTCATGGGAAAAAAACGACAGAAGATGGTGGTAATGAAATGAAGAAGAAATCCTGTTAAAGTTCATGGACATCAATATAGAAAAAAGATTAGTGCCACTTTAGATGTAGGATCTTCAAAATATGAAAATATGTAGTATTTTGGTAGTGTTGCAAGAACATATGAATGATCGATCTTGAATTTCAGTAAAGGAACTTGTTCTTTTAGTAATTTTGGTCTATTCCTTTGATCTTTCTGTCAGTTTCATTTATCTTTGGTTGTCAGTTTCTGTTTTTTTTTTTGTTACAGGGTGCTTATTGGGGGTCAGTAAGCTTTGGTTGCTCTGTTCAGGAAAATTACTGACCCCTAATAATTTTCCATACTTGAGAGTTTACTACCTCATTATGTCATTAGAGGATGGTTGAAAAGAATCTAAGTAATAACAATCATCCAGAAACTTTGGTTGCTCTGGTCAGGAAAATTATTGACCCCCAATAATTTTCCACACTTGAACATACGAGTATAACAAAAACTGGAAGCATTCCAGATTAAAGAAAAGACCTGAAAAAGAGTAAAACAAACATCCAAGTATCAAACTGGAAGAAAATCAAGGAAGGCAGATGTGTTGTATCAAGAAATACAGAAAATTACTGACCCCCAATAATTTTTCACACTTTACATATATATGAGCATAATTTTCCAATCATTTTCCATACTTGAGAGTTTAATTACTACCCCAATAATATTTTTCACCTTATACCTCCGGTTAGGGCCCTAATCCCGTTTGAGAGCATATGACATTATGATTTCGTTTGTTGTTAAGGCGTTTCGAATTTGCATATGTGAGAAAATTTCGGCAGCATCTCCCTACAGTTTCCCAAGTGCACTAATATCTATACTTAGAATGCACTCGAGGAACAATAAAGGAAGATCTTGTCGAAATATATATACCCACAACCGAAAACGAAACGCGGGCACCAACAACAAACGAAATCTCAATGTCATATGCTTCCAAACTGTCCAAATATGGGACAATTCGAAAACCATTTTGTTAGACACAGTCGTAACATAATGGTTCTTTAACGAGATTTCTAAGGGTAACAATATATATTGATGAATGTATAAGAATATTATAATTCTTAATTACATGATTCATCATTTTATTTTTTATCGTATGAATACACAAATCGATTTGAATGAAAACAAAAATTGGATAAACATATTATTAACAAAATTATTAATCATGCATACAAAAGCTAAAGATATATATATATATATATATCTTTAAAAATTATACACTCAAAAGTTAGATATATATATACAAACATAATATTATATAGTTTTCATGCATATATAATATTATACGTACGTACAAACATATTATACACATATATCCAGTAATTATATTAAGCATACAAGTAAGCAACAATCCATCAAAATTGGACCGCCAAGTCGCCGAAAGTTTGCAATAAAATATGCCTAAAAGAAGAAAGTAGATTAATTAATTAAAGTAGTTACATATATACCAATTAGGAGATCGAGATCGAAGCGCGCAGCTCTTAAAAATCAATCAAATTTATGAAGAAAATGTTCCAAACTAGATTTGGATCGGATGAATATTCCGATGAAGGGGGGGAGCTAGACCATGCCTTTCTTCTGCGTTCTCTTCTAGGCAAAAGGTGTATAAATGGATGATATGTAAACTTAGCGGAAGGAATATTCCGTCGCCTAAGACAAAAGGCGTTGGAAAAAATATTCGTTCTGCTTTGTGTCAGGCAATAATTCAAATTCTTACTCGACGGAACAGTTTGTCGGCTAAGAAAGGAATATTCGTCGCCCAAGTCGTTCTTACCTGACGGAATTGTCTTCGTCGCCCAAGAAAATTTCAGACGACGAAACATTATTCGTCGTCTAAGATTAGATATACCGACGGAACATTATCCGTCGCCCTAGAAAATCTTAGACGACGGACTATGTCGACAGTCAATTTTCGTTGCCTAAGAAGATCTAAGCCGACGAAATCATACCGACAGAAGATATTCGTCGCCTAGGGTTTACTAAGCCGACGGAACCTGGACGACGAATAGTGTTTCGTCGAGTATGAATAGCTTACTCGATGGAAGACGTCGACAGTTATTCTCTGTCACCTAAGAAATCTTTGGCAATAGATGTGGTGTCCTATACGACGGTTCTTCTTCTGTCAGTGAAGAGTCACTTAGCCGACGGAATTAATAAAATTCCGTCGGCTAAGTTGATATTTCTTGTAGTGTGAAGCTATTCAGGCATGTAATAGACTTGAAAATCACAAAAACCGAAACCAAAAATTAGGCTAACTCCTTCCCCGTAGGGTTGGAGCTAGCGGTTCTGCTTCCTTCTCCATCAGCAAATGGAGATTTTTTTTTGTTTTTTTTTTTGCAGACACAAAGGCCTCTTTTTCTTCACATTTCTCGGCACAAATGCCTTCCTAGCACCCTTTTCCAGCAGCTTCGTACGGAAGCTTATTCTCACTCCATGTCGGACGTCTTATCTTCCTCTTTTGGAAACTTGCCCTAGCAACAGTCTCAAAGTAGTTGCATCAATATTATTTGAGTAAATTACATAACAGTATATGACCAAATATTAAAACACAAAAAAACCATTTGCTGAAATATTTATACAAATCAAGACACGGCCCAAGCCCAAAACCAAATAGTAATGGTCTGGACTCTCTTTTCTTATGTTAAATGACCAAAATGCTAGTTCCATAACAGAATCACATTAATCCACCATTATCCTTCTCTCTCTTCCTAACATTAACCTCAAATCGGCAAATCCCTAATTTCGGCCCCAAATCGACAAATCTTGATCTCTTCGTCGTCCGCTGCTCCACGTCGCTGCACCAGTGTCCTCTACGCCACTGACTAGGTCACCACCAACGTCTCTGTCGCCGACGATGAAACCACTCAAGAGAAGCTCTCACTGAATCGATGCCATGATCGGTGTTAATCATGAGCATAGTCTGGATTCTCATGCAACGGTGGAGGTAAGGTAGGTGTTTGTACGAGAGTTGTGGCGGTGGCGGGATGTGCTACTAGAGTACAGGCAGCGAGATTGGGCCTGACTAGAAGAAGATTATGGCTGTCGCAGAACTGAGGCCGACCTCGGCATGAGAGAGATCCCTTTGCTTTGTATGGCTAGTGTTTGTACGAGTCATCACCGACGACGAGATGTGCTACTGGAGTAAAAGTAGCGAGGTTAGGACCGATCGAAAGAAGATGGTGGTTGTCGAAAAAGATGGTTCAGTAGTAGTGATACATACAGTAGTTGAGTAGTAGCAGCACTAACATCAAAGTTGGCAGAAGGCAGTAGCAGAGCTAGCATACTATGACGATGCCTCTGCCTTGACTACGGCTTCGCCTCGATGACGACGGTTTTTCCTGTAGAGGGGATTCCGCCTTGTTAAGTGTTGCCCTTTGATTATTGGATAAGTAAGAGTTCTGCTACTATACATTAGGTAGTAGCAATTGCTTTTTCTTTGGTGAATTTGGTAGTAGCAGTATCTATTTAGTTTGTAGTAGCAGTACGTTCTAATCGGCGGTAGTAGCAACAGATCTCTATTAGACGGCAGTAGCAGTAGATCTCTAGTCGACAACAATAGCAATAAATTTTCGGTCTACAACAATAACAATAGCAGTAGATTTCCAGTGTGCGGCAGTAGCAGTAGATTTTTGGTCGACAACAGTAGCAGCAACAACAGTGAAGCGCTGCATATGTCTGTTGATTGATTTTGTAGTGAAGGGTAGTTTGGTAAAAATGTAGTGACAAATGGCATGTGGACATCAATTGTCCTAATTGTTAATTTTGTCCTTAAGTGCAAGATATTGTGTAAAAGATGTATTGAACTAAAATTGGGTTGGTAACTAATATGTAAATACTAATATTATTTTGTCGACCTATCACAACAGAAAATGTCTTCAATGACAAGTAAAATTGTCACAAAAAGTTTATATTTTCCTATTTAAAAAAATGATAATAAAATTTTGGGCAAATAATACAAAAGTGTCATTTGAAGGTACAAATGATAAAAAAAATCATCATTTGTTCCACATGTTAAAATAGTCACCCTAAATGTTATCAGATGATAAAATAGTTACTTAATTATATATAATATGATGTAATGGTTATGATTAAGTGTCAATTATGATAAAAAAAGTACATTTTTAAATTTTATGGATTTACGATTCTATCCTTCGTTAGTTTCTCTCGTTTTCTTCTCTATCCGTTACGCTTTCTCTCAGCTCTTTTCTATCTCTTGTTACTGCTTTCTCTGTACCCGATCTCGATCTCTCTCTCTCTCGCTCTCTCTCGATCTCTCTCTCTCTCTCTCTCGCTCTCTCTCGATCTCGATCTCGATCCCGTCGCGCCACCTGAGTTTCGTCGTTCGTATCTGTGACGCGGTGGCTCCATCAGTTCCGACATCCACCGTCTTCCAACGCAAAAGAGGTCGATGATTTGCTCAGACACAATGTTTTTTATTTCTTTCAGATTTTGATGTTTTGATTGATTGATTTCTGTGTTTAATCGTTACAATTTCATATGTTGTCGATCGGTGAATTCTAGGGTTCATAGGAATTTAGGGATTTGTAACTCTTTGACTCAATCTGTGCTATATTCCCAGCCTCTCAGGAATTTAGTGATTTTAGTCTTTGAAAAAGTGATTTGTTTGCATTGTTTTGCTTATTTTGGTTGTGTACTCTGGTGAATGAGCATGAGTTACTTGCATTGTGTACTCTGTGTTTGCATTGTTTTGCTTATTTTGTTGTTTGCATTGTTTTGCTTATAGGTGTCATGAGTTACTTGTAATCTGAAATACTATACATATTTTTGTTCAGGTACTATGGACAGTAACTATACTGCAAAGCTTGTGTACTCTGGTGAGGAGCAGCAGCAGTTTCATTTGATCATAGCGTCTCATATATTGATTTTGCTAATTCTGTACGTGACCGATTTTCGGTATTGGGCAGAAGCATTGTCAAGCTGAGGTATACTGTTTTTCCTGATGTTGTATCTTATCGTCTTGAAAATGAAGATGATATGAAGATGATGTTTAGAGTTTTGGCCCGTTATAGTTCAGATTTTGTTGATGTGGATGTTTGCTCTTTTGATGTTAGTGCTTCTGGTTCTGAAAGTGTGTTGAGTAACAATGTTAGTGAAGAGTCTAGCGTTTCGTTTGATGAAAATGATTATTTAGGATGCTACAAACCAGAGGAAGCAAAGAGGTATTGTAGCAAAGGGTGGGATAATTATATCAAATCAAAGGACCAGAAGTTTCAAGGTGGTGTGGAAGAGTTTAGGTTGAAATTGCGTATGTATGCAATTGAGATGGGATTTGAGTATCGGTATGTTAGAAATACTAAGAAACGTGTTGTTGCTTATTGTTCTAAGAGAGAGTCTGAGCATTGTGGATGGTGTGTGAAGGCTTCCTTGATAGAGTATAATCGTTTTTTTGTCATTACTGATCTGGTGAACGAGCATAGCTGTCATGGTGTTGTTCGCTTGCAAACTAATAAGATGATGGGTTCCAAGATTATAAAGTCTATAATGCTTGATAAGGTTCGTGAGAATCCTAACAAGAAGGCTATAGATATATACCATGAGATAAAGTCAGATTATGGGATGGAGGTGTCTTATCGTACGGCTTGGTACGGTAAAGAGCGTGCTAGAGAATCTGTTCTTGGTGGTGATGCTGATTCTTATGCTCAGTTAGTTTGGTTTGGTCAAAAAGCAGTGGAATCAAACCCTGGCTCTACTATCAAGATTGAGTATGAACCTGAAACTCACAGGTTTGAGCGAATGTTTGTGTGTTATGATGCGTGGATGAAGGGTTTTCAGTTTTGCAGACCCATTCTGTTCATTGATGCTACCTTCATCACCAACAAATACAGAGGGCAACTTATTGGTGCATCTGCCAAGGATGCGAATCAAGGTACCTTTTTAGTGAAATGTTTAGTTACATTGGCAGTTTCTTTGATTGTGATAGTTACATAGTTTCCAGGGGCTTCAGTTTTGATTGCTTTGACATTTTTATGTAATGTTTGATGGATAGTTAAATGACTTGTGTACCTACATTAAGCTACTAATGTAACTATCAATGTATGTAACTATTAATGGATAGTACTTGACTATTTTTCATGTACTATGCATTTAACTAATGATGTAACTATCAATGTATGTAACTATCCATGTAACTATCATGTATGTAACTATCAATGTATAAATATCTGTGTAACTATGCATGTAACTACTAAGCATGTAACTATCCATGTAACTATGATGAACATAACTATGCATGTAACTATCAGTAACTATAATGTAACTACATGTAACTACTACAACTCAAGTCCTGCATGATGAACTATACTGTTTCTTGATTGTGATAGTTATATAGTTTCCAGGGGCTTCCGTTTTGTGACATTTTTATGTTATTGTTCATGTAACTTTCATTATTCATACTGATTTTGGTTCGTCTTTTTTGCAGGTTTATATCCATGCTTCTGCTATGTTGATCTGAAACTGAAAGTATTAGATTTTCCTTCAGTGTGATCTGAAGGAAAAATCTCAATTCATTAACTAAGCATGTAACTAGCATGTAACTAAGCAGTAACTATCCAGTAACTATCCATGTAACTATCATGTAACTATCCAGTAACTATGCATGTAACTACTACAACTCAAGTCCCTGCATCACAGATGCATACCTATGAACTGTTTCTTTGATTGTGATAGTTATATAGTTTCCAGGGGCTTCAGTTTTGTGACATTTTTATGTTAGTTGTTCATGTAACTTTATTTATTCATACTGATTTTGGTTCGTCTTTTTTGCAGGTTTATAT
This sequence comes from Fragaria nilgerrensis, assembly GCA_010134655.1. Lineage (NCBI taxonomy): Eukaryota > Viridiplantae > Streptophyta > Magnoliopsida > Rosales > Rosaceae > Fragaria > Fragaria nilgerrensis. The sequence continues at coordinate 32,657,724 of CM020982.1, read as the reverse complement.
CCAGTTGCTTATGCTATTGTTGATTTTGAAACTGAAAGTAATTGGAGATTTTTCCTTCAGTGTGTATCTGAAGTGTTTTCAAGATACCCTATGAGGCAGGTGACATTCATTTCTGATCGGAATCCTGGTCTTCTTAGTGCATATCCGCATGTCTTTCCCAATAATCCACATGGTTTTTGTTTTAGGCACCTTGTAGAAAATCTCTCCAAAAAGTATCCAAGTCACCCCTTCATAAATCTGTTCCTTATTTGTTCATGTGTTGTGCTTATTCTCGCACCTCGGACTCATATGAGACCAACCTTGCAAAATTGAAGGAGGAAGGGGTTCTATTGTTGAAGATTTTCTAAAGGACCTTCCCAAGGAGAGCTGGTGTTCGGCTTTTTTTTATGGGGAGAGGTTTGGTGAAATGACAACAATTTGGCCGAGACTTTTAACAATTGGGTGGGGGATTTGAAGAGTCTTCCTATTTATGATCTGAATGAAGGTATTAGAACCAAGTCTATGGAGAGAATTGCTGAGCGGAAAGAAGGGTCAAAGGAATGGGTTACTATTTTGTGTCCAAACATGGAAAAGAAATTGATTAATAACTTGGCGGTTGGGCGACATTGGCGAGTTATGAGATCTGATACATATGTTTATGAAGTTCAATGTCAAAAGTACAGGGTAATGGTGAACTTGGGAGAGGATTTCGTTTGTTCGTGTGGGGAATGGAAATGTCATGGTTTTCCTTGTTCACATGCTCTTGTTGCAATTCAGCAACATGGTGTCTCTCCTTACTTATATGTCAGCCCTTACTATAAGGTACTCTTTTACTCATTCTGTTTCCTTTTACTCCATATCTATTCTTGTTTCCAGTTTTTGTTTCCTGCTTTTGTTAACTAACTTGTCCAGTAACTGCTTGTTTTTCAATGTAACTGATCATGTAACTAGTAATGTAACTGATCATGTAACTGCTTGTTTTTCAAGGTGGATAAATTCCGAGAAACCTACTCTCACACCATTAACCCAATCCCTTCCATTTCAATGCCTGTTGATCTTGCTCGATCGTCATTTCCATTGCAGCCTCCTTTGACTAAAAGACCTGCTGGAAGGCCAAAAACAAGAAGGTACCGAAGTAGGAGTGAGGTAAAAAGGCAGATCAAGTGTTCCAGGTGTGGGAAATACGACGGGCATAACAGAACGAGTTGTAAAGCTCCAATATAGCCTTTGGTTACATATGACAGCTACATTGATGGATACAGTAGTTACATTGATGGATACAGTAGCTACATTGATGGATTCAAGTTCTTTTTAGCAGTTACATGCAGAGTTACAATTCTGCTGTTGGATGAATCATTTTTGTAGCTGTTGCTTTTTATTATGATAGTGGAAACTGTGTATCTCATTTTTCGCGGTGCAGCGGCACGCTGCAAATATTAATGCAAACCTCATTTTTTGTTTTTGTTTTTCCAAGTGCATTGTTTATTTCAAGTTTCATTGCTTTGTTTGTTTCAAGTTTCATTTTGTGCAGCAGTTACATTGCTAGTTACAACCATGTAACTATCTATCTATGTAACCATGTAACTATGCACATGTAACTACAGATTTTTGTTCTAATACGCAGCGGGACGCTGCCATTGCGGTGCAGCGGCACGCTGCAATTATTATTAAATAAATCCATGTAACTACCTAGGTAACTAGCAATTTATAGTTACAGGGGTAGTTACATGCATAGTTACATGGATTTTAATAGATTTATGTTCTAATATGCAGCGGGACGCTGCCGTTGTGGTGCAGCAGCACGCTGCAAATATTAATGAAAACCTCAGAATATGGCAAAGCAAAGCAAAACAATCTGTAACAAAGAAAAGGAAAGCAATCTATAACACAGAATATGGCAAAGCAATGTAAAACAAAGCAATCATGTAACTATAGCAATGTAAAGCAAATCAATCATGTAACTATAGAAATGTAAAGCAAAGCAATCATGTAACTATGGCAAAGCAAAGCAATCATGTAACTACTGTTTTTTCTTACATGAACACAGAATATGGCAAAGCAAAGCAATCTGTAACAAGCTACACTTTTTTCTCACAAAGAACATATATATGGCAAACAAGGCAATCTGTATTAATAGAGATATGTTGTACACAAATAATCTTTCATTTTGCTGTTCAAATACAATTGATGAAACATTGATATTAAACTTGTTGAACCTACTGCGGATGACGTATTGAGTACCAACTATGCCTATGGTTAAGGAACTTCTTCACCACTTCTGCTCTAAGCTTCAAAACATCATTCTTCTTCAGTGTTCTGTCAAACGTTTCCTCCTTGGAAAGTTTGTCCATATAGTACATAACGAATATCCCACAATCCAATCTGTTTTTCGAAAAAAAATTCAAGTCAAAACAGAATCATTGAACAAACAGTCAATTTCTTACATAATATTTTCCCTACGTAACTATCCATGTAACAACAGACCGATAGTTGCCTGGGTAGTTACCTAACCATAACTTTAAATCTGAACTGAAAACTTTTAAAACTTACGATGTGGGATGTTGCTGAGGTAGTGGTCCATTTATTTGACAACTGATTGGGATTTTTTCAATATAGTTATTCTTGACCCATTGGGACTTTCTTTCTCTCTCCGTAAGCTTTACTTTTTTCATTACAAGCTTCTCTGAACTGCTCCTGTCCATGTCCATTTTTCTGCGGGAGCCTTTCTTCAGCATGTCATCTGCTTGTTCTTTGACTGCAGACATCCATAACTCAACCATAGTTGCCTTCACAACAAAATCATTGAACAAACAATCAATTTCTTATATATAGTTTCCCTACGGTTAACTACATTGACCTGCCTATGCATATGCATGTAACTATCCATCTAAGTAACTATGCATGTAACTATCCATCTATGTAACTATGCATGTAACTATGCATGTAACTAAGCATGTAACTATGCATGTAACTATCCATATAGTAACTATGCATGTAACTATAATGTAACTAAGCATGTAACTATGCATGTTACTATCCATCTATGTAACTATGCATGTAACTATGCATATACTAGATATTGGTAGTTACCTGAGTAGTTACATCTCAGACAGAATGCAAAAGAAAGCAAAGCAATCCCTATAGCTACATTAAAGATTCACAACAGATAACAAGAGAAAATATTTACCATTTTTTTGGCATCTTTCCATGTCTGCCCCCTATTCCCATCTGTTGTTCTTCCCTTCATTGAATCTAGGTGGTAGAAATGGGGGGGTTGAACTTGGAAGACAAGGAGTGTATGGTGAAACCTTACTTCACTTGTCATCGGAAAGAAAATCATCGTCGCTTCTCCCAAGTAGTCATATAACTTGTCAAGGAAGTAGTGGTGGATGTTCCTTCCGTGAAGATGTTCTGTTGAGTGCTATTAAAATGAAACAGAAACTATCAATGTAACTATCTATATTATCAATTATTAATAGAGATGTAAATAATTTCAGTCCTTACCCATGCCATCGTCTGCATAACTCTAGGAACAACGACAGACTGAGAATCTTGCTGAGAAATTTCGTCAGCTATAATGGCACCAAAGCAGTCTATGACATTGCATGCCACTGCTTTGTCCATTATAACCTCCAGCAGATCAAGCTTTGTAACCTCTGAACCATACAACGGGCCTTCCCATATGAAGTCTCTGCAGGAAAGTATTAAGCTGGTTAGATTATAGGTTACATCAGCAGTTACTCAATTATCCATCTATGTAATCTCTATGTAACTATCATGTAACTATGCATGTAACTATCCATGTAACTATGCATGTAACTATCCATGTAACTATCAATGTAACTATAGATTGATAGTTACCTGGGTAGTTACATGCATGCTACACTTTTGTAACTACATTAACCTGCCTACATTAACACAAGGCCTTACTAGTGTGCTACATTAACATTATATGAAAAATGAGTTTTCAAAGTGATTTGAGTTTACCCGTCATCTAAGCTTTCCCAGCAAGTTGTCCATTTTTCTTTGTCAATGGATCCATGCACTTGAATGCTTTGGAAGTTGTCCAAACCGCCTTCTGAGTCATAGCCCGTATTGCTCTTGCGGTGGTTGGCACAATCTGTATTGGCATTGGTTCCATTTCATCATCCCCAATAGTATGAATTACATCTCCATACTCGTTCAGTTCTTCTCCTTCAGCTATCTTTCTTCTGCTCCAGATTTTTCTTCCTTTCTTCTGCTATTTCTCTGGCCCTTCTCTCTGGTGTTTTTAACCTCCCCCCACCAGTATATATCATCTCTTTTAGCCGGCCTTCTCTGCTTGTTCTTGATCCGAGCAACATATGAATACATCCCCAAGGATGATGCTGTCCTTCCAGAGTTTTCCTCTGTCAGCTCAATCTCAATATCACTCTCCTCTTCATCTAGATTAATGACAGGAACTGCTACCTGTGGAGAGACAATCATATATAACTTGTTAAACGGAGAGTTACATAACCCTAAATAGTTTCACTGATAAACCATCATTCATAAAGGCAGCAGTTGAGAAAAGAACCATATGTTAAGCTACCCCTGAAACTATCTATGTAACTACAGGTTTTCAGTTACCTGTGGAGATACGATCATCTGGTATTTTGCAGGTTCTCGTTCCATCATCGTAAGGTCAATGATTTGAGGGCTAGAGGGAGTATTGAAATTCTTCTCTGGTATGGTTATTATTCCAGTCACCAATGGGCTATTCCAAGATACCCAGGGAGAGATTCCCAAATCAAAAGAAGGCATCTCTGTCACCGGTGTTTTTGGCGACCAACGCGCTTCTTCCGCAACCGTCCTCCTTGGTGGTGACTCTGGTGGTTGCTCACTATAAGCTGCAGAGTAGAAAATAAATAATGTTACTTACCAGCCACTTCATGTCAGTTACATGGATACACATGCATAGTTACATACGTAGTTACATGCACAGTTACATGCATGGATACATAGATACATCTATAGTTACATACACAGTTACATCTTATGATTTTGAAAACATTCACAATATAAAAAACATTCTTTGAACATGAACCACAATTCATTCTCAAGAAGAATTTTTAAAATCATACATGTATATGTTTTTGTGCAAATATTTGATTTGAAAACTCTAAACAATTTATTTCAAGTTCAATTCTTGAGAATTACCCTTCGTTTCATCGTCTGCTTTCTTCTTCTTTTTAAGCTCTTCCTCAACCCGTTCTAATTCTTCAACATATAAGTCTTCTGAATTTTGGGTTGGAATCTGAGGCTCACTCATCTCTTTTTTATGAGCGCTTGCAACTTTCTCTGTTGCCTCTTCCTTCTCTTTATCATCCTCATCGGCCATGTTCTTTTTTAGCTCTCTCTCAACCTCTTCTAATGCTTGAAGATCTAATTCTTCCAATTTTGCATTGGAAGCTGAGCTATGTTCGCTGCTGCCTCACTCTTATCTTCAGCATTGGCATCTTTCTCCTCCTCCTCCTCCATTTTCTCAGCTGCTTCATCTTCCTTGCCAGTTCCTTCAGAATCCTTATCCACTTCCTTATCATCATCTTTTTCAGCTGCCTTATCAGCTTCCTTGTCCTTCAGATCTTCATTGTTTTTTCCTCCCTTGTGTGCTCCTCCTTCAGGATCCTGATCATCTTCATTGCTTTCCAGAGCCCTCTCATCTTGAGAGTTTGGTGCTAATGCCGCCACCAAAGCTTGCAACTTCTTCAGTTCTTCATTGAGTTTTTCATTCTGCAACCTTGTTTCATTGTTAATTAACCTCTCAATCATCAAATCTTGTATTGCATTTTCCATCTTCTCCTGTAGTTCTGTCTGCCTTGATTCATACTTCTCTGCCATGTTTCTCATTTCCTCTTTCAAGCTTTCAGTTTGACAGCGCAACCTTTCGTTCTCCTCTGTTAGCCGTCTCATTTCAACCTCCTTTGCTTTTTGGCTTTGACCGGATATTAGAGAGGACGGTGGCCTTTCTCCTTCCTCTGCTGCCTGCCATGTTTCTTCTTTATCCATCAGTTTCTTCTGCACTGTTTCTTCTTCTTCTGCTTCAGATTCACAATCTGTTTTTTCTGGATCAGACTTGATTCCAGCGAACAGTTGCTGTAATAAAAAGAAAAAAATAAATTGTTAGTTATATAGTTACAAAACCCACAGAAGATACATGGATAGTTACACTGCCAGTTACAATGGCAGTTACATAGTTCCAAGATACTTGAAAAACTGATCAAGTCAAACATATGAGGTGTATTGTTTTGAAAACTATCACAATTCTACATGCAACTATGCATGTAACTATCAATGTAACTATCCATATAACTATCAATTTTCCATGTAACTATGCATGTAACTAATCATATAACTATCAATTTTCCATGTAAATATGCATGTAACTATCCATGTAACTATCAATTTTCCATGTAACTATGCATGTAACTATCCATGTAACTATCAATTTTCCATGTAACTATGCATGTAACTATCTATGTAACTATGCACAAAAAGATAACTATCAATGTAAGTATCCATGTAACGATGTTCTATGCTGCCTCACTCTTATATTGATATAGTCATATAAGAACCATACCTTCAATGTTTTGAATTTAGCTTTCTTGGGTAGCTTTGTGAGGTCCCATTTCCTCATCTTATGTTCCTCATCCTCTGTGCCTTCAATCGGCTTTATGGCGTTTGTCTTCTCACAGAGCCAATACTAGCACACATAAAAAAAAACAAAAAAAAAACAGTTAGTTACCAAATGATTTTCTTACCAAAAACAGTTAGTTACCAAAGATACATACCAGAATTAAGTGTGCACAGCCTCCTGTGTTCAACCCGCTCAACCCCTTACCCTTTGATTTTAGTCGTTGTCTTAAACAACCCGACAAAAATCTTCCAACCTCTTGAGCCCATCCACAGCTCTCTATGTTCCCCCATACTGCATTTAACAGCTCATTTGAGACACTCCCTCCCCATTTGCAAATAGAAACTTTATGCAAATTTCTAAAATGAGCAGCCTAACCAAATTTTGTCTCTTCTTTCTTCTTTCTTCATCATTTGTTGGCTGCTGGTCCTTGAGCTCTCTTAAAGCGTCCATCACACACTTTTTTGTCACTCTTTTGTTTTTCCCAAACAATGTCTCTGCTGCATTCTCTTCCACTTCCATTGTCTCAAAGGAGCCACCTTTTCTAGGAAGTCCTAGAATCTCAGATACATCTCTGCTTGAGATTCTGTATCTTCCTTCGCCGATCACAAATGCATCAAGCTTTTCATTGTAAGTGTCGGCAATTGTTTCAATAAGCTTGTTCGACTTCCCAAAGTGCTTTTTGTTCATATGCTCATAAAATCCTTCAAAAAGTAAACCAAACGGGCCATTTCTCAGCTCATTCAGTGCTTCTTCATCTAATGCTTTTCTAAAACTGTCCACTTCGGGCCATGTTGATCTGAACTGATTTGATTTCTTCTTCTCTGTCTCATTCTTCTTCCTCCTCCTCTATTTCAGATGTCTTCTTCAAGGCCTTCTTCTTCTTTGTCTCCTTTATCTTATTTTCCTTCTCTTGTTTTCTCTTTCTTTTTTCCTGTCCCAGAAACAGTTTGGACAGCATTACAGCATCAGCCTCTTCATCTACTGTCCTCTTTCTCTTCTTTGCTCCTTCATCAACTATCTCTTTCTCTTCTTTCCTTCTTCATTAACTACGATCATTTTTCGCTTATCCATTCCTTGCATCAAATAAACAGCATATAAACATTAAGAAACTTTTGCTGTGTAAAAACAAACATATCACCCACAATAACAAATCATGTAACTATCCATGTAACTATGCATGTAACTAAGCATGTGACTATCCATGTATGTAACTATGCATGTAACTAAGAATGTAACTATCTCTGTAACTATGCATGTATTAAGCATGTAACTATCCATGTAACTAAACAGAACAAAAGAAATGAATAACGAATATTTAATCAAACAAAAAAACAAAAGTCTCAGTAGTATGGATAGTTACTTGATAGTTACATGTAACTATATCCATGTAACTATGCATGTAACTATGCATGAACTATATGTAACTAAGCATGTAACTATCCATGTATAAAACTATCCATGTAACTAAGAAGTAACTATCCATGTAACTAAGCATGTAACTATCATATACTAAGAAAGTAACTATCCATGTATGTAACTATGCATGTAACTAAGAAGTAACTATCCATGTAACTAAGAAAGTAACTATCCATGTAACTAAGCATGTAACTATCATATACTAAGAAAGTAACTATCCATGTATGTAACTATCCATGTAACTAAGCATGTAACTATTCATGTAACTATCCATGTAATTAATACAACTCTAAGTCCCTGCAACACAGATGCATACCTATGAACTGCAGAATCTGAACAAAGATACACACCAAAGCAACTTCATAATCCTAAACTAAACAGAACAAAAGCAATGAATAACGAACATTAATCAAACGAAAAAATGAAACAAAAATTAATGAACAGAATGTCAGTGAACCCTAGATCTTCAAAACCACACCGACATCAAAGTTCGAACTCCTAAACCCCTAAATTCCTAATCCTATTCCTGAACCCTAGATCTTCAAAACCTTCAAATTCTGTTAATAGGATTTACTGAACCAAAATGCAAAATAGTTGAGCTTATAATACTGTGTAATAAGAAGGAATCGAAAGCAGGAGGCTTAGATTAAGGACTGCGAAGATGTTACCTGAGGTTTTTCGAATTTTGGTGTTGTGGAGGAATAGTTCTCGACGCTGCGCGCCCTCGAGCCGAAGATGAGTCTCATGTCGACGGTTACTGGGGAGTACGACGGATCGCCGGAGACACAGAGAATTAGGGTTTTCAGCGAGAGTGAGAGAGAAGAGCGGTTTCGATAGTTTTGAGGGAGAGAATGAAATGATTTTTGAAATGAAAATCAGAGATGGGGGGGACTCAGAGATGGGGGTAACGGCGTGGATGGGGATAACGGCGTCAGTGGCATATTTCGTAGTTATTTTCATTCTTAAGGGCAACGCTTTAAGAGATTAAATAGATGTACTGTTTTATCATCAATGAACATTTATTAACTGTGTTATCATTTATTACCTTTAAATGCACCTTTTTATCATTGGCCCTAAAATTTTTCTCCCCTATATATATTCTCTCTACAGTAACTGTTTTCTTTAATTTAATTTTCTTTTATTTTCTAAATTGAAAAATACGTTCACCTACAGACCATGTGTGGGTAACCAGTAACCACTAGTATAACTTGCATCAGTTGCA